>JAKCPI010018964.1:0-10187 GCA_023213315.1 Euborellia annulipes | reverse complement strand
TGAATAACAAAATAAAAAAAAAAAAGTTCTGCTTTGTGAAATAATAAAATAAAAAAGCAATGACGGAAGATATTTTAAATGGGATAAATAAATTCCAAGCAGAAGAGCGAGGTAAAAAAAAAAAATTACGAGTATAACTCGCCTCTTTTTTTTTAACATTAAAGTATTACCCAAGCTATTGAATGATACGTCAAATAGAGGACTAATGTGATAAAAAAATTTTAAAGCCACTGGCCCATATTCTCAAATGAGGAGGCTCAAAAATTTACTGAAAATTCAGAATTTTACCCATTGGAAAGCATTGGGACTTTAAACGATACTCGTATTTATAATATAAATTTATTAGGGGTCTAGGCATTCTTATTTAAGCCATTTGGTATCCAAGTGGCTTAAATAAAATCATCGGACTGCCTGGGGTCTGAACCCGCGACGTTTGGTATACGAGGTTAGCACGCTAACCTCTACGCCAAGCCCCGAGGGCAAAGTTTTACTTAAAAAAAATATAAAACCAAATTTTAACCAATTCGTTGATTATTTTTTTAAGATAAGTGTTGGGATAATCTTAATAAGTTTTTTTTTTTTATTAAAACATTCACACTTTTTCTCATTCACATCACACTCACACCATTCAAACAGTCCTTTCGGCAACTTAGGCCATTTAAGACTTTAGACGATAACCGTTGTAATTAATATATATATTGTGGGGTTCAGGCATTTCTATTTAAGCCATTTGATATCCAAATGGCTTAAATAAAATCATCGGACTGCCTGGGTTCGAACCCGCGACGTTTGGTATAGGAGGTAGGCACGCTACCTACTACGCCAAACCCGGGGGCTCTTAATAAGTTAAATATTTATTATTAATTGCCTTGAAGATACGAGTATCGTTAAAAGTCTTAGTTCTAGTCTAAGTTGCCGAAAAGACTGTCTGAATTTGTGTGTGAATGAGAAAAAAGTGTGAATGTTTAAAAAAAAAAAAATTGCCTTGAATTTGATTAAGGAAAAGCGAGGGTTCGACTCAGGCGGGCCCGGGCCAACTGAGGGGTGGACCCTGGCTAGTCGCGAAACCTACCGAAGGCGGTCTCGGCTTTCTTTATAAATCAGTTATGTATATAAAAAATAAATAAATAGTTAATAGAGTGAAAGGAGAATAAATCCGGTTAAATAGTGCGTTAACTCATTTATATATCCAACTCGAAGAGAACAAGTCGCGATATATAGCATGTCTCGGATTACAGTTTACGCCTAATTATACTGTATTAGTATAATTATCATATGTATAATTTAAATATTAATTAAAAAAAAAAGTTAATACTTATAATGACAACACTGTTAGCAAATATTCATTTTGATTGTATTTCTTTGTCAATATCTCTTAAGATTAGGGTTGCCACCCGTACTTTATTTTGCGTTATTTCGGGTAATTATACTCCATACTTTACGAGAACAATAAAGTAAGCAAAAATACTTTATTTCGCATGGTTTGATTTTTCTGGGATTCAAAAAAGTTTGGACGTGGTGATGGCCCGGGAAAGTTTTACAATTTAGTTGTCTTTTTTTTTCTTTTTTCTTCTAATTATATAATGAACAAAAACTTAAAAGGAGAAATTCTTTAAAAGTGTTTTGTGTTGTAATTTCCATTTTAGATTAAGAGATATCTTTAGTTAAAATCTATGAATTTTTTTTTTTAAGAGTAGAAAACAATTTAAATTTGTATTGATGCAACCTTCTTCATCCAGGTAAATAAATCACATTATTTTTGAAAAAATACTTTGCTTACTTACGCACTTAAGTCTAAATAAGAAAGATAGAAAGAAGCACACGGCCTTCGCACAAATCTCTTTATTTATTTTGTGAGTTAAAGCTTATTTCATAATATGAGAAAGAATTTGGGTTCGGTTTCTAAAAAAGCACCAAATTGTCTATAAATAAGGATGTGATAAAAACAAAAAATAAACATTTGAAACAAGTATAGAAGAGCATCTTGTTCAAGGCTACTGGCTGTCAGTATTGACAAATCCTGTGAAAGCCCTCGGGCCTTGGCGTAGGAGTTAGCATGCTGGCCTTTTGTAACAAGGGTCTCGTGGGTTCGCATCCCGTTCCAGGCGACAAAATTTATTTAAATTGAATTTGCTACAAATCAATTTAAATAAATATGGAGCCGAAAAAGAACTTAAATAAAAAAAAAATCATGTGAATTTCTAATCTCCCTGGTCAAAAGAATTAAATTGCTCTAATTCAAGAGAAATAACCTCTAAGGGACATCTAGTTGAAGTTAGTAGCATTTTAATTTTATAGGCAATGAAATTAACATACATCACCCCCATGATATTAGACACCATCAAAACAAGTGTTTACATAGAAAGCATGAACTAAGTTTTTTGAATTTGATTTTTAACAAAGATGGTACAGTGTCCGATGATTTTATTTAAGCCATTTGGATACCAGATGGCTTAAATAGAAATGCCTGAACCCACAATTTATATATTAATCACAACGGTCTAAAGTCTTAAATGGCCTAAGTTGCCGAAAAGACTGTGTGAATGTGTGTGTGAGTGTGAGTGTGAATGAGGAAAAAGTGTGAATGTTTAAAAAAAAAAAGATGGTACAGTGAGCTCCACAATTAAGTCCCCACCTGATAAAAAGATAAAAAGTAAAAATCTGATACAGATGATTTTATTTTACTTTTTCAAATTTAAAATTATTTCCCATATTCCAAATACCATATTCTTAAGGCTCTAGCTATCAGGTGGAGACTTAATTGTACCGCTCACAAAATAGTATTATTAAATTATTTCATTAATATAATACAATAATCGAAACCCTAATATCTGATTAACAGTTTTCTCACATTGCTTTTTATGTAAACACTTGCTCTGATGATGGAGTCTAACTTCATGGAAATGATTGTATATGTTGCTAACTTCATTGCATATGAAATGTTACTAACTTCACGTAGGTTCCTTTAGAGGTTAGTTTGCTTGAATCGAAGCAAGTGCACAGTACTTAAAAACGACTGCAGAATAAGTAGTCGAAACGTTATACAGTATTTATATTTGTAATAAATAATTAATAGCCCCCGGGCTTGGTCTAGGGGTTAGCGTGCTAACCTTCTATACCGAGAGGCGCGGGATCAGACTCAAACTTCTCAATATACAGTCAGGGAAAAGAAACTCTCTGCCCAACCCACCTAAGGAGAACGGTTCGGGTAGTAGATAATATAAAGTAAAATATATATAGGGGACTAAAATATCCAATTAAAATTAATTTGTAAATTTGGCAGCACCCATTTTGTTAGTTTTACCATAATAGAGGTTAAGTGTCTGTCATCTGTCTGTGTGGTGGTCGTTGTCTTTGTCCTTCGACTGTTTCCTTGATGCGTTACACACCGGAAGACAGAGCCACCAGCCAGTCGCCTGCCTGCCCCTCGGGCCCTCAATCAATTTCCCATCCCATCCATCCAACTGTCTAGCTATAATTCCACTCAACGATGAAGGTTAGAATTCTTTAAATAAACTTTCATACGATCATTATTTTTAATAATTTCTCATTTATTATATAAAAAAAAAATTAATTTATAAAATTTCTATATCTGTATATATAATAGCGGAGTGTCCGTCTGTTTGTCCGTCTGTCACGCTCTGTTTGACCAACTTCCCGTTGGAATTTTGCAGTCTTATAAAGGACGTTATGGAGAGTCCAGAAAGAATAATCTGGTCCCGATAACTTTTTGAGTTATTAATTCCTAAAGTTACGATTTCTCCCATAGGAAATGTATAGAGAAATATCTATGTATTCTTTGCATTTATGTATTCTCTGAATGTAAACAAATCTTCAAGCAGGCACTGTCTGGATTGGAATAGTAGCAATAATAATTTTCTTTTCATAATGAAGAAAAGGGGAGGGTCCTCCGCAGGCGGGCCCAAGCCAGCTGGTGGGGGGTCCAGGGGAGCTGAGCCCCCCTGGTTAGGGGTTTCTGAGATAATTTGTTGATGTATTTTTTGAATACCGCACATAATTACATTATCGGCTACTTTGCAAATAGACTATAATAATGTTACTGATAGTGGACTGACGATTTTAGGGAGCTTTCCAAAAATTGATGCTAAGAACGACAATCGTTGATATGATTTTTAGATAATGTTTGTAATCAATTTATGAACACAAATTTATATTCAGAGATTTTAAGAGATTTACGATTTTAGGCCAAATAGCATCGTTTCGGCTTTGCCATCTTTGGAATCACTTTTCTTTTTTTTTTAAATAACAATAATTATAATCTATTTTATATTTGCTCAGGGGCCCACATCTTGTGGGTACATGGATGGCAACCACGAGCTGCCCGAGCTGGAACAGGCAGTCCTTCAGCTCTTTCTATGTCTGACTCTTCCTTTTTCAACAGGCGTCAGACAGCGGCGTAACTAGCCTTTGAGGGCGGAGGGGGCGAATCTCAACTGGGCCGTTTTTCGTTCAACCTTTTTTTTGTTTTTTTAGTATTCGAATCTCGTTCGGGCTTTTTTTGTAATTTATCTCCGGATTTGTGATATAAAATGAATTTATTCTGAAATTTTCGGTAGCCCAACCCAAAAAATTTTTTCACAAACGAACCAATTATTTAATCTCGATCGGGTAGAGACTCTATAGTCAACTGACACTGGCTGGCAGCATGGGGCTTCCATCAAACGATTCCTGAAGAGCTTGCTCGGTCGTCCATTACCTCTGTCAATGCCCTGATTTTGGGAAAAAGCGGATACGCGAGGGGGCGTCAAAAGCTTGATGCGCCTGGGGCGGGGGAGGGACGAGCCCCCTCTTCGCCCCCACCTGGATACGCCACTGGCGTCAGACCGTGCGACGGGCCGGCCTGTCCTATTTCTTCCTGTCGCAAAAACGCCTCATAGGGTTGGAGGAAAAGTGAGGTCCGCCGACCCCTTATCTCAGGAATAAGGCGAGGACTTAAATAAAATCATCGGACTGACTGGGGTCCGAACCTCCGAACGCTACCAACTACACCAAGCCCGAGGGGATATTAATTTTAATGTTCAAGATGATAAGGAAAAATCCCAAAGTCATTGCCAAAATATCGTCCTACTCCTATGTACTAGACTCTATTTCCTGCCCATTACACAAAGATATTTTGAGATTATATTCAACTATTTTTATATTATAATATTAATTTGCTCTATCCTTGCCTCCATGGGGGGGCCCCCCCCTCCTTTAACTGCTAAAGAATTTTTCCTTTTTTCCAATAGTTTGAATGTATTGTATAAAAACATAAAGACAAAATCACAGCTCCGATGATGGTTCAAACCCGAACCGAAACGTCAGCAAGTGATTAAGAATTTTTATTAAAATTAAATGAAATAAATTTGGCTGCATTCTTCTTTGGGATTTATTCCTTATCATCTTGAACATAATACTACAGCTATAACAAATATTCAATCACATTAATTTTAATCTTATTTTATATAAACAATGGCGGGATTGCCGAAACTGAGAATGGTGGAATACCTGAAACTGTAAATTCGCATCAGTCGCCAGAAATTTAGATCCAGAAAAAAAAAGAAATTTTTTTTTTTATCTTTTAAACATTTTCCATCAACACCTGGATTTCACACCTCATAACTTCCCGAAATTAACATTCTGAACACTTAACTTGGGCTATTTTTTAATTCTAAAAAGAAAATTTCAAATACTCTAGACTCACTTAGGAAAATTTAAATATATACTGTATAATAGACTACTAATAAAAATAATTTTTTTTTTAACGTATTGGAGGCGGATGGTTGAGGATGCTGCACTCTCTCTCTCTGTCTCTTTCAGGACCAACGTTTTCGCGATTGCTCCTGCTGCTATATAAATAGCGAGCTGTTATCCCGTTACCTTCCGTCAAGGTCGTTCTCTTTTCAACGACCTTACGTGTGCCTCCGCCACTTTTTTTTCTATCTAATTATTAGCTCTCTCTCTCTCTCTCTCTCTCTTTTTGCTTGATATATTAGATTAAATAGTTACTTTTTTTTTAAGCAATTATCATTTCACTAAAAGGTAAATTATTGCAGTGTTTATGAATTTGTATAAAAAAAAAGAAGCAACAAAGTTGCAAAACTCTCCCATACTGTATGCAATTGCAATTCAAATGTCAAAGAGCGTTTTTATTTTTTTTTTTTTGCCCTTTCGGCTACAAAAGCCATTTAAAGTATATATTAATTAGTTGATAAATTGTACAGAAGGCTATCGGGGGACATTCAACAAGCTTGGGATCACCTACCCGAGGTTTCGCCGCGCTTGGCATCGCTTAACCGTAACGCAAAGAGCATTTATGACAAAATCTACAACTTATAGTAATGAAATGTGTGGTAAAAAAAAAAAAAAAAAAACAAAGACTTTCGGCAGCTACAGTTGCTGTTTACAGGCTGACGTTTCGGTCCCTTGTCTAGTCCTTCTTCAGAGTGATGAGAATACACACCTTCGTATAAAAATATTAAAAGAGTAAGAAATCCATTTTTTTTTTTTTTTTTTTATTTGAAGAAATATAATATTTTTAACTAGCTTACAAGCGCTCGCTCCGCTTACCTTGTAAGCTAGCTGGAGGGCTTCGCCTTCCAGACCCCCCACTGGGGGCATAGCCCCCAGATCTCCGGTAGTTTTTTAGGACTGAACTTCTTCTTTTATGACTTGACGTCTTCTTTTGTGACTTTACGCCTTCTTTTAGAAGTCGTTTTAGAGCTTTTTTTGGCTCCGGTCCGTTCTCGGCGGACCCTCGCCTTTCCTTTTTGCCATTTGTAAATAGAAAGCAAAAACCAGGAATCCAAAGGCCCACAATCATATTAGGGTTTTTGCCTGCCATTCGCTAAGTATTTTCAAAGTCAAGTAGGCTTGGAAAAACTATCAGAAATAAAATAGATCTACAGCCCTTTATAAATCAATCCAATTTAATAGTATAGAGTCTCTCCATGCAGAGTCCATAAATAACTCAGTTGAAAAATTAATATTTCTTTATTTTTTATTTATTTTATTTTAAAAATAAAAAAATTTTACTGCAGTACACTGTATTTCGAAAAAATGTCACCCATGTTTGTTGAAATAAAAAATTTAAGTAAATCACTATTTTAATAAAATTATTTTTTAGCTTTATATTAGATTTGTTTTATATAATTTGAAGAAATATAATATTTTTAATTTTCTAAAATTTTTAATTTTTTGAAGGGAGATTGCCCCCCCCCCCCCCCGATTCAAATTCGTTCCGGCGCCCCTGATACAAAACATAGTTTGTTTTTTTTTAGAAATCTTATAATGGACCGTTTAAACTTGAAATTTGTTAATTATGATGGGGGGATTGAGAGAAATTTTGACCAAGAAGTAAGGTGGTAAAAACTTGCCTGAACCAAATCTTTTGAAACCTATCAACGTCTACATCTTTTATAACAATTCGTTGAGTAGAAATGAGATTTAATCTATTTAAAAAAAAAATAAAAATTGTTATAAAAGCAGGCAAGTTTTGCAATTTGGTTGTCAAAATAATTTATAGCTACCTATCAATATTTAAAAAAAGAAAAAGAGAGATAGAGAGAATGTAAAATGCAAATGTAAAATTAATGTCCGAAAGGCACTGGTGGGTAGTCTAAGCAAGTTTTAAGTTCAAAGGTCATTTAAAGAAAGAGGGGAGAGGGGGAAGGAAAAGTGACCAATGGGTGTAGGTGGAATGAGTCAGACTCCCTGGTCCAGTTCTCTCTGTCTCTCTCTCTCTCTTTGTAAATTCAACTTTCTT
Organism: Euborellia annulipes; assembly: GCA_023213315.1. Lineage (NCBI taxonomy): Eukaryota > Metazoa > Arthropoda > Insecta > Dermaptera > Anisolabididae > Euborellia > Euborellia annulipes. Next base: position 2,422 of record JAKCPI010018964.1, on the reverse strand, counting down.
ATTTCTCTCCCTCTCTTAAAAATTATTTATATTTTTATTGCTATTATAGCGCCTGCATGCGCCACCTTTATGACGTTTCAATCAAAATACCGACAACTATTCATATTAATGGCGCGTCACCGCTCTGTTTGACCAACTTCGCGCACACAGATGCCCAGGAAAGTCTGGAGGTCCTGGGTGCTTGGCCTCACCAATTTTATTTTAGGAAGGACTCTCTCTGATATACCGGAACAGACACACATCTTTTGTTTTTTTTCATTTGTTTAAAGCCCGAAAGGCATGATGAACCCCACCTCTGCGTGACTGGTAGATAGAGTAATAAAATAGCTGATCGAATTTGTTTATATTTAAATTTCTGAACGGTGGGCAACACACACACACACACACACGCAACACACCTTCGCTTTCTATTCAACTTTTTATAAGAATGATCTATACTCTCTCTCTTTCCCTCTATATATCACTTGTAAATAGGTAATATGACGTCACACAGAGGTGTGTGTTTAATAATCATTTTATTAGAAAAAAAAAGGAGTGTCCAATTATTTTGGTATCGTTCTTTTTGGTTACCATTTTAAGAATTTCTCTCCTCTTCTAAAACTGGATTAAATGAATCGATTAATATTATGTCTATGAATGAATGTTTTGTCCATTTTAGGCGAAGGAATCAACAACGCTTGTAACGGGATTATATTCCTTTAACAGAAACGACCAATGTGAGTCACAATACTTGCATGCTCGCTATCAATTATGCAAAATTGGTCGAATCTCGCTCTAAAGAAATATCTTCTTTTTAGCGTTAGCGGAGAACAGAGAAATATTCATTCTCAAAAAGCAATGTGTCCATTGAAAAACATTGAGTTTTGCTCTATGAAAAAATCTGGTGTGACTGTCGCACAGCTTACCCTTCGGTAATCGAAAGTTGCGTTCTGTGCTTGTCTCACCAGATTTTTCGTGTCTACATATATTTAGTTTCCGCCGATATATTAGAATTCAAGACGTAAAATTTATAAGTATGGGAAAATATTTATATTTTGTTACCATGGCAACCATTTCTCCCATCTTTCTCTATGAAGTACAAGAGTAAAGTGTTCTTATATATTAACATATATATAGAGGTAAGAGAAAGTAAAAATTAATTAAAATAATTAGCTTTTAAAAAACAAACTGGCCAAATGGCTCCGTTAAATTAAAAATCTGGTGTGACTGGCGCACAGCACACAACTTTCTCTTACCTTCGGTAATCGAAAGTTGTGTACTGTGCTTGTTACACCAGATTTTTTGTGTCGACATATATTTCGTTCCCGGCAGTAGGGAATATGAATGAATTCAGATGTAAAATTTATAAGTATGGCAAAATATTTATATCTTGTTACCATGGCAACCATTTCTCCTATCTTTTCTATGGAGTACAAGAGTAAAGTGGTCTTCAGAAGATTTCAATGACAAAATGAGAATATACATTTTAAAGAGAATCTAAAAAATAATTGATATTTGAATTTAAAAAACAATCGTTGGAGCGAATTTTGAGAAAATCGAAAAAAACTGAAAAAGTACATCAGTAAAGTACTAGTACTCTTTGGCCGATTTTGATTAAAAGCTTATTTTTCCGGTCCCGGGGGTGTTTAACTTAAATATAAAATTTCAACCTCCTAGCTCAATTCCTTCATGCTTAAAATTGAACACACACAGACACACAGACACACACACACACAGACAGACCATGTCGCGAAAACCACTTTTTTGGATTCAGGGGACCTCAAACGTGAAGATTCATCAAAATCTCGACATCGAATTTTTGACATGAATCCAATACTTTCTCTATATATATATATATATTACATATATACATAGGTAAGAGAAAGTAAAAAATAATTAAATAAATAAATCTCTCTAATTAAAAATAATAAAAATTCTTATATAATTAAATTTTTTTTTTTTTTTTTCCCTTAGAGATGGGGATGGGACTCTGATTGGATTAAGACGGACATGACGGACATTCCGCCACTATAAATATAGATCCCCTTTCAGATAAGAGAGTGCTATTTTTGTTGACTGAAAATTTGGAGCACTTGATTAAGAAAAGGAATAAATAATATAAAATCATAAATGACGTCTAATGTCCTTAAGAAATTGAAACAGTGTATCTAACATATACTCCTTTATTGTTCAGTTTATTTTTTACTCTTTCTTGATAGTACAGGGCACATTCACTTAGGAGATGTACAGTGAACGCCACAATTAAGTCCCCACCTGATAGCTAGAGCCTTAAGAATATGGTTTATGGTGAAAATAATTTTAATGACCGAAAAGGTAAAACGTAAAATCTGGTACAGATGATTTTACCTTTTCAAATTTAAATTATTTCACTATAAACCATATATTTTAATTGTGGCGCTCACTGTATAACATTTCATTAGAA
>JAKCPI010018963.1:0-32971 GCA_023213315.1 Euborellia annulipes | reverse complement strand
AGCAGCTAGTATTTATTTCATTTATTGACAGCCCATAAGCTCTGAAGATGGTCTCGACCGAGACCGAAACGACAGCCTAATGGGTATTTAATAAATGAAATAAATACTAGCTGCTTTTCATTCTTCATCCTGATACACATCAACAACTTTTATCCAGCTATAAATTCTACTTTTCTCTAAAATGTTTTGTCATTGAGCATTTTTAAGAAAGTTTAATTATGGACACCCTGTATATATATATATATCCCGGGGGGGAGGGAGCGGATCCCCCTCGCCTCCCCCCATAATTAATAAATTTTTGGAGTGTATTGTTCAATGGCAAAACATTTTGCTTAATCGGTGTGTGTTGGCATTGAGCAAAATGTTTTTGTCTTGGACAAAACGTTTTGTCGAAGAGAGTTTTTGCTCAATCGGTGTGCGTCCAGCCTTATAGACTTCTTTCTTTGACTTAATATTCATATATAATTCTAATGTACTGTCGGAAACTAAATTTAGATCGACACAAAATATCTGGTGTGACAAGCACAGAACACGACTTGCAATTACCGAAGGTAAGAGAAAGTTGTGTGCTATGCGACCATCCACCCCAGATTTTTGTATGATTTAAAATTGTTTGATTCTCTTGTATGTGAGTTAATTAGAGGCCAGATAAACCATCGACACCGCCATTATCGAATAATGCAATAAGCCAACCATTCAAGCCAGCCAGCCAGCCAAGCCCTTCCTTCTACTTGTCCTAGAAAACGTCATTCATCGAATTATGCTCTCAAATATTTCCACCATCGCCTCTAATTAGATTATATTACATCATCATCATCATCATCATCGATTGTTCTAGACAAAAGACCGGGAAGTGGGTGGGTTATTACAGAAATTCCAAAAAAAAATCTATTTTTTTTATAATATATAAACTTTTAAGGTAAAATTTCGTCATTATTGAAACTACTTGGGAGTTTTTCATCTGAGTTGCTCAGATAATAATCCAGATATAATCCATAACACACAGGTTGTAGGATCAACTTTTTTTTAGGTGAAAATGAAGCACACTTTTGGAATGAGCAAGTTATCCTTTTATTAGATTTTTTAATTAAATCAAGATGACGTCATATCAGGACTTCTCTCAACTACGGTTCAACTCAAGAAAACATACAGTACAATTCTAATAAAAAAAGAAAATTTAATAAAAACTAGCCGCGCCGCCCGCCTTCGCGTCTAGCCAGAGGGGCTTCGCCCCCTAGACCTCCCTCTGCTGGCTCGGGTCCGCCTATGGCGGACCCTCACCTTTTCTTAACTATGAGAAGCTATGCCGCTCCGCCTTGGCGTTTGGACAGGGGGGCTTTGTCTCCCCTAGCACTCCCCTCCAGCTGACTCGGAATTATATATTTGACCAATTACTTTGATTTTCCCTCTTAAGGAGAGGAGTCATTCATATAATCGTCAAAAAATACTCTATGTCCGCAGCTAAGGCTGAACGCAGACTAATTGAGCAAAAACGTTTTCGAACAAAACGTTTTTGTCTAAAACTGTTTTTTCAATGTTTTTCTATGGGTCAATGCAGACCGAAGAGTCAAAACACAATTGGACATAATTCGACATCATTGAACAAAATGTTTTGCCATTGAGCGTTTTGCTCTATCGGCATGGGCGTAACTAGAGAATTTGACTGGAGGGCCATGGGACCAGCCATCCTCGCTGGGGAGGGGGAGGGGAGATGGGACCAGCTATCCTCCGGTGGGCCTGGAAAGCCCCATATTTTCTCAATTTTTCTTGGGGCAAGGAGCTTTCTGGGAGTGGGGGGAGCAACGAGCCTTTTGGGGCCCCCCAAAAAACCCCTAGTTACGCCCATGTCTATCGGTGTGCGTTTTGCTCTTAGACAAAACGTTTTGTCTGAAAACGTTTTGCTCAAATGGTGAATGTTCAGCCTAAAAAGCAAAAATAAAAAAAAACAAAAGAATTATTTGTTTCTAAATCCTGTTTATATATTGTACCTGGTATTACCCGAGTATTTTTCTGGACTCTCCATAACTTCCTCTATAAGTCCAAAAATTTTCGTTGAGTGTGGCATACGGACATGCAAACGGACGTACTCTCCGTCGCTAAAAAGTGTGAAAAATTTCGACAAATGATTAAAGAAAGGCGAATGTTAGCCCTAATAATAATAAGGCTCCGCGAAGGCTGGCAGCGCTGCTAGTCTTTTAATTAAATTCATAACGGAATAAAAAAAAAATCCTTAACAACAATAATAATAATAATAAGACGTAATATGTACTACGTAGCCTAATGAATAATAATAAGCAACAGCAAGAGATTTCTGCTTGATATCTAATTCACACTTCTCTACTAAGTTAGTGAAGTCTAATTTGCCAAATACATAGAGAGGAGGCAAAACAGCCTCAGGCAATGACGTCATTCCCTTTCAAAAAAAATCTCCAAACTAGAACAGAGCCAGCCAGCAGCCGGCGCGCCGACCGGCCCAGGCCCGGCCCTTTCGATCAAGGGATTATTAAAAGACGTTTTTCATAGGGAAACCAATGGCTAGCCGAGAAAAAATTCCCTTGTTCAAATTCAAACCGTTTGTTCCATGTGCGGGTGGGATGGATAATAAATAAAAAAAATTAAAAAAAAAAAAAAAATTGAAATGTGAAAGTTCAGAGAATTTATTATTATTATTTTAATATTGTTTGATTAATGCTTTACTTTTTTTTTATTATATCATTTTAAAACTTTATTTAAATATTTATTATTATATATTGGATAGAGGTATAAAACGATATATATATATGGCAAGCCAAAAAAAAAAAAGGAATAATAAACTTTACCTATTTAATATCAAAGGATTTCATTTCGACCAGGGAAATATTTTTTTTTTTAATCTTTGTGATTTCCTACTTTCGCGCACTATTAATAAATAAAAATATTTGTTTTTGCGAAAATTATAGTTTATTTTTTTTGTAAAAGATACGGCCGTCTTCAGATTCATTTTTTTTTTTTTTTTTTTTTGTTTAGCTTACTCGAATTTTTGATAGTTAATTTTTACTTTCTCTTACTTCTATATTTTTTTTAATTTATTTACCCGTTTAAGCCATAAGCCATTGGGTTAAAACTGGATATAAAAATACAAAATTCATATAAAAATACTTATAAACAAAACAATATGAATACAAAAGTAATACTAGTCCAAAACAAGATTATAAATACAATCCAAAAACAAAGCAATAAGAATACAATACCAAAACAATATAAATATTGATGTGGCAAAGCTAAAAAAAAGATTTTTTTAAGGGCCTTTTTTCGGCATCTAAGGCACATTTAGGACCCTACATCCATATTTATTTCAAATGATTTGTAGTCAAATCAAATGAAATAAATTTTTTCGCTTGACGGAAGCGAACCCTGACCTGCGAGAAGCTAGTGTCTTCTCCTGAGTCACGGGCCACGGGCAAAAAAGATTTAATTATATAACAATTTATATTATTTACGATATCATTCGAGAGATTTTAATTTACTTTAACGGTGCCATTATAATTAATCGGCTTTAATTTTTCAAAAAACCCTAATGCTTTCCAAAGTGGGAAAATCTTGGATTTTTAGATATTTTTTGAACCGTCCCACTTGAGAGAATAACTTGTGGGAGATCGCAGTTTAATAATCTCCCCATAATCGTCCCCTATCAGAGTATAAAATTTCATTTCGAAATTCAAACAGGAAGATGGGCAAAAAGAACACGACAAACGAATATACAGTAGATATTAAACACTAAATTTTTTTAAACCTAATTTTATTTTGAATCCATTAGTAGCCACTGTAGCAAAAACGCCTTAACATCCTTCATTTTGGTTTTAACTTCAGTTTGAGTTCGTAGGGCCTATATAAAATTCACAAAAAGCGAAACGAGCGCTGTTAATATGAATTATTCAGTACTTAAAAAAAAATTGAACAAAATTTATTATAACACATAAGCATAAAATCAAACATTTATACAGCTTATCATGTTTCTCGCCATAATCAACACCACCATCTCTCTCTCTCTCTAAAAATCAATATGAAATACGTATTATTAAAAAAAATATATATGTATGCAATGAAATGCAATAATTAAATAATAATCCAATTGCGGGCAAACGATATTATGATAGAATTAATATATTATTTAGTATTTTGGTTATAATTGAATTATAATGATGATCCTATTATCCTAAAAAACAAAAAAAAATCCCTTAACAATATTATACATTTTGAAATTAGCATGTTCAAATTTGCATTAAAAGAATTAAAAAAAAAAAAATTGCTTAGTTGGTACATTTCTTTTAAGTATTTATCTAGTGAGAAAAATGGTTCTGACCTCAATTCTTTCTTAATGTTAATGGCTCTTAGCTTTCAATCAGATTAGAATAAAAAAAAAATGAAATAATGAAATGAATAACATGCTCTTACATTTAGTAAATAATAAAGGTCCGACCGGAACAAGATTTTCAGCCGAAACCGAAACCGAATATTCGGCCTCAACCTTAGTTTCGGCCGAAACCGTAACCGAAACCGAAACTTGCATTTCCTATAATATTTTTTGTCCATGGTTTAGGGGCCCGAATTTTTTTTTTTTAATTTACTTAGCGTCCCGTGAATATCATTGTAACATTTCTATAGGGATATTCAAAATTTATTCTTCCGATCAAGTGCAAAGGGTTTGACCTGGATTTTTTTTTGCATGCGAGTCTCATCCCATTTATTCAGGGTTGGGTTACAGCCGGCCACTTCTTTTTGGCAAGAAAAACCGAAACTAAGGCCGAAACAATATTTTTGGCCGAAAATGGCCGAAACCAAATATATCGATCGGTGCCTATACATAATAAATATAAAATAAAATTACATTTCGATACGGTTCAAGAGGGGACCCGGACTTCATGATTTTATTTAAGCCATTCGGATACTAAATGGCTTAAATAAAAATGCCTGGACCCCCAATAGATAATTACTAAAATACTGGTGAATATCGTAAAGTCTTATGTGGCCCAAGTTGCCGAAAAGACTGTGTGAATGTGTGTGTGAGTGTGAGTGTGAATGAGAAAAAAAATAAAATAAATACTATTCCAATCCAGTGCCTGTTTTAGGATTTGTTCACATTCATAGAATACACAAATGTAAAGATACATAAATATTTTTCTCTACATATTTCGATGGGAAAAAATTGTAACTTTAAAAATTATAGAAATTTTGGCAAGTGTTAAACACTTTTCGTGCGGCCAATTTTCGAACTGACAAATTTGAAATTCGCTCTTACCCAGTTCAGGGCAGGAGGAATGATATTCTTCAACAGAAAATACAAAAAAATTATTTTCGAAAAAAAGCGGAGTTAGGCACTTTGCTAATTAGAGCCGAGATCGTAAGCACCTCCAGTTTCTTAAATGCATCTCTACAGGTTTCTTGGGGTCCAATGCCAGCGATACACCTGAATATCCTCTTCTGGGCGATGAAGATCTTCCGGGCCGATATGGGGTAGATGGGTTGTTATTCTTTAAGCCCCCTAATACAGGCAGTCCGATGATTTTATTTAAGCCATTTGGATACCAGATGGCTTAAATAGAAATGCCTGAACCTACAATTTTTATATTACTTACAACGGTTATCGTCAAAGTCTTAAATGACCTAAGTTGCCGAAAAGACTGTGTGAATGTGTGTGTGAGTGTGAGTGTGAATGAGAAAAAAAGTGTGAATGTTTAAAAAAAAAAAAAAAAAAAAAAAAAAAAAAAAAAAAGCCCCTAATACATTCTTGTAGACAGACAGATCTTTGGCTATCTTCCACCCATTTTCCATGTTTGTATCGAGTTTGTTTTATTATTTTTATACAAAAAAATTCTGGTGTGACTGGTCCTCTCCGATCTTTATTTTTATCTTATTTTAACGGTTAATTATTCATTAACTTATGATTTTTTGCGAATCATAACCTATCCGAGACTCTCCCAAATACACACAACAAATTTCTTTTATAAGAATATAAATAATATATAAATATTCTAAGAAAAAATTTCATTTGCACCGTTTCCATTTGTCACGTTAATTTTATATGATGTTAAAAAAAGCAATTTAACTCTACAATTGTCTAGAGAAATCTCCCCAAAAAAAAGAGAATTTTTCATAAGCATTTTCTTTTTAATTTCATTGCTTAAAAAAATTTTCTAATAAAATATTTATTTGAATCCAAAAGAAACGAGTGCGCAATGCTTAGTTTTTATTTTTATTTTTTTTTTTAGTAAGAGAGATCAAATATTGGAATTATTTTTCATGATTACAAGAGGAAAGTGAATGAGTTGGCCTTAATTGGATATTCGATAACATCATCATTGGAATAATATCTTCTAAATTCCTTTTATTTAACACTAGCTGCACCAAGTCCTCCTATTCATAGAAAAACTAGAAAACTATTCTTCCCCTTCACTATCGCCATCTTGTGCCATTTCAGTCGTTGGCTTCGCGATCACCTCGTCATAAAATTGCTTGAATTCATCTCGGATGTACGTAACAATACCTCTTGGATCTTTTTGTCCCAGACAGCTTAGAATATTGCAGCGAATGAAAGATAGAAGAAAACGCAGCCATTTTTTCTTTAAAAATATACTTTAACAGCTGACGTTTCGGCTTTGGTCAAAGCTATCCTCGGAGCTATTATTGGCCATTATATACATATATTTTGAATTGTATTTGGTATTAATTTAGGATATAACATCAGGGGAAAAAAGTAATTGCAGTAATATTGCCAATCTTGCACAATATTGGAGCTCAAACAGTAATATTTCTGCAAGTTACAAAGAGGTGGGCTGTAAGGGTAAGCTTGAATATTGCCGCTGCAATATTGGCATTATATGGAAGATTTGCAATATTGTTGCAAGCTGTCTGGGGTGATTAATGGGGATTTTCTTTTTGTAGGCTTTGTCTCTTTCAATCTGAGGAAATATATAAGTAGGTCGTATTAGGCTTTTGAAGGAAAAAAATATATTTTGCAAACCCATCAAACTCTGATATGGATACATACATAGCCTGTTGGCAAACAGTTGTCCGTATGTGTATATTAAAAATGAGGATTTGTCTCGAGATTTGGCAGTTTCTTTATTTTGGACATCTTTGGCAATCAGTTCCTAAAACCTAAGACACTAACCAAAAGAAATTTAGAAAAATCTGGTGTGACTGGCGCACAGCACACAACTTTCTCTAACCCTTCGGTAAGAGAAAGTTGTGCAGCGTGCTGGTCACACCAGACTTTTTGTGTCGAGATATATTTAGTTGCTCTTAGTACTCAAGTTCCAAACTTGACCACCCGTTTCATAGATGGCTCTGAGCTACTAATGCTTCCACGTTAGTAAAGTGTACATGAAACGATTTCCACGAAAAAATTTCACTGATATACTTTTTAAAGAGCATCTAAAAAACTAGTTGATTTATGAACTTTAATCAAAATCGTTGCAGCGAATTTTGAGAAAATCGAAAAAAACTGAAAATGTACATTAGTAAAGTACTTGTACTTTTTGGCCGATTTTGTTCAAAAGCTTATTTTCACCCCCTTGGGAGGGTGCCTCAACTTAAATATAAAATATCAAACTCGTAGCTCTTTTAGTTCCTGAAATATTTTGTTCACAGACATACACATAGTCACACTCACACTGAGAGACGCACACACAGACAGACCATGTCGCGAAAACCTTTTTTGGATTCAGGGGACCTTAAAACGTGAAGATCCATCAAAAACTGACATCGAATTTTTGACATGAATCCAATACTTTCTATATATTGATATTTCATATATATGGTAAGAGAAAGTAAAAAATACTAGATATCAGTTTGAAGAAGAAAACAAAACCGGGCTTTGTTCCTTCCTTCAAACTCACGAATATTTCCATAAACAAAGAGACCATTTTAAAAGTAGTTTTTGTCAATTTCCTCTAATGTTGGCCAAGGATATATTTAGTGCACATTTTTTTATAAATATAACCCGAATTTTCAATTCTTGGAGGTTCTTGTTCCCTTCTTCAAACTGTTGATTCATTTAAATTTTAAGATTATATCTCACTCACTGGGATAATACTTCCCCTATTACTTTCTCAGGAGAAGGCATCTTTAATAGAGTTGGATAATTTTTTGCTATGAGGTAAATTTGAACTAGAGTCGTCTTCAACTAAGCTTAACTGCTTTATTCCCTCTCTCAATTTTCGTTAGAAATAGCGTGAGTAGTAGAACCTAACCCAAAGAAAAGTTACATATCTGGTGTCTTGCCTGCATGTATTATTCAACACCTTATTTCTAGAGTGTGATCCCAATCTTCTTCTCTTTGATCTTCATTTTTTTTATGTCAACATTCAGCTATATTTTGAACTTGTTTTATAAATATATTTATTAGATGCATTTCTACTGTCCAATAAATCTCAATTCTTTATTTTATTATTAAAAGGAAGTAAGTAAATAGTCATTAATTGTTCACTTGGGTAAATCTTAAAGACTGAACTAATTTAAAACACTTCCCATCTAGTGTTTGGTAGCAAATATAATTAGAGAGGCAGCACAGCATCTTTAATTGAACACATAGGGTTAATCGGAAGTCTGAATCTCCTACAGGGCGTGTAACTTGATTAGCCAACAAAGTAACTAGCAGTAGTAACGTTCGATGAGATTAAGATACGTATCTTGACTTGAGTGAGTGAATAAGAGAGAGAGAGAGATACAAAGGAAACGAGAGAGAGAGATATTCAAAGGAAGAAAAGTGGATTCCCTTAATAACAGAGTGCTTGATTTAGATTTAATATTCTGATAATAATAATAATAAAATGCCAAAATAAATTACACGCGCTTTTACATTTTATTGTTTGACATATTTGTTTATAAAATGATAAGAACAGAGAGAGTTTTAATGAGTTTATGTCTATTTGTATGTATGTATGAAATTAAAATGTCATTGATAACAGAGTAAAAAATTTATTGTTTCAAATTTATTAAAATTGTTCATTTTTTTTCTTTTTTTTTTCTATATATTATTATTATTATTGATCTATGAATTAACGAGATGTGAAATCTTGAAACGCAATTTGTTTTTTCATTTTTTTACGAATAACTTCTGAACCACAGAACGGTTAGGCATGAAAACTGCTCCAGGTCTAGAGACTATCGTTCTAATTATTATAGCTGAGTTTCAAAATATTTTCTGAGAAAACCTTGGATCGCGATAATAATTTACCGCTCCCTGCTGTCCGATTCACTTCTATTTTTAAAACCTTAGGTCCACTTAGGACTACAAATGTGCCAAAACTCCTCCTAAGGCCCAATTCACACACAAGTGGCGTATGGCGTGGCGTGGCGATGGCGTGGATCTGGCTTCTGCCACTTCTATGTTAACCTATAGCCCAATATACACTGACATGGCGTGGCGGAGGCGTGGCGAATGGCGCCGAAACCACACCATTCCGACGCCATCTATGGCGACCATAAGGCCCAATGCACACGGTGCAACTGAAAAGAAACTCATTGCAAACATATATCGTCAACTAGTCGCGTTTCAAACAGATATTGCATGGAGGTCCGCACACGAACGCAACTCAAGTTGCACCCAAAATGGCCGACGTTTTCAATCAGCTGTTTGTTCGGTTACTTAATAAAGATATTTTTGGTAATTTAAGGGTTTATTTAAGTAATAATAATATAAAATATTATTAATATTGAAATAACTAATATTTTTTATTAAAAATTGAAGGAAATATATGTAGTCAAGACAAATGAATTTCAAATATTTTTTTAATTAATAAAATATAGTTTTTAAAATATTTAATTAAGAAATATTTTTTACTTAATATTTAGTAAAAATATTTATTAAAATAACTATAATTAGATTTCTTAAGTTTATTTTGAAAAAAATTTACGGGGAAGAATAAAATATCATTCAAATGGAAAACAATGTCTAAAGAGTCATTTCAAAGGCCCAAAGGCTGGTATTAAACTAAATTTATTTTTTCAAATTCCAGAGAAAATTATAGAAATATTATATATTTGTTAAAATGTAATTAATTTAGTTTATGGTTAGATTTTTTGGAAATTATTTAATAAAAAAAAGATGAAAAATAACAGAATAGGCTATTAAATAAATAAATTTTTAAATAAGCAATTATATTTATAGGCCATATATAATATTTAAGATATTAGGCCTATATACATCACGTATGTAATATTAAACTCAAATCCCCTTTCGGGGTTTTGAATTTAATAAATAATTATATAAATACATTTTGTATTTTACCGCCAGTTCGATTTGAGTTTGCAACATAAGTTGCTTTCAAGTCGACACGGTCAGTTGCATTGGTGTTGCATCGCCAACGCGTTGCAAACTTTTGTCATAGAGTTGCACCGTGTGCAGTGTCCCATTCAAATACACACAATCAAACTGAAAACAAACTAGTTGACGATATATGTTGCAAACGAGTTTCTTTTGAGTTGCACCGTGTGCATTGGGCCTAAGTGGCGTTCGCCACTAGCAAACCATTTGTTTCGCAACCTTTGCCCTTAAATTATTGATGCGATATGGATTTTAATATCCAAATTTGCTATATTATATCTATATTTCATTACTTTGTAAAAAATTAAATATTAAAATAAATTAAATATGGTTAAATAAACATAAATAACTACACAAATTATAAAATAAATATTTTTATTTAGATTTAATATTTAAATGCATATGCAGAATATCTATCTTGATTTGGAATTGGCGAACGGTGTTGGAAATATTTGCTCAGATAAAGTGACTGGAGTGGACTGAGCCATTTGTGTGTGTATGCACGCGCCACATCTTATCCACACCACGCCACGTCCAGCGCCACGCCATCGCCACGCCAGTGGCAAACGCCACTTGTGTGTGAATCCGGCCTAATTCGATGGATAGTTCCAGAGATATAAGCATAATCGTACGAACATTAAAAATTTTTTTGCATTTCTGTGGTAGTTATCACCTGAAACGTAAAGATATATAAAAAAAATTAAGAAGGGGTTAAGATTTTTTACGATCATAATCCCCTTATATTAGTAAAGCTTAAATTCAAATTTTATCACTTATTCATTTCTATACAGACCTTAAAAAAAAAACTTAATTATAACAAATTATGAGAAAATTTTATTTTATTAATAATAGAAAAATAATTTTGAATTCAAATTTTTAAATTAATAAATAAAAGTGTAAAATAAAATGGCTCTTATATATTTATTAATCGTAAGGTTGGGAGATGTGCATGAGAATAAAAAAAAAATTATTTAAATTCTTTTGGTCGACGTTTCGGATGACAATCGCGTCCTTCATCGGGACCAAAGGTTGTTAAGCAATAGACATGGATGTTATCGTATAGTATATAGAATATTTATACAATATTATAAGAGGCATCTTTTTGTGTACGTGAAGAGCTCTATGTACGTCCAATTAATTGGAAAATTGGGAAAAACTACGCACACCTACAAAAAAGATGCCATATTCTATATACTACACGATAACATCCATGTGTATTGCTTAACAACCTTTGGTCCCGAAGAAGGTCGCGATTGGAGTCCGAAACGTCGACCAAAAGAATTTAAATAATTATTTTTTTTATTCTCCTGGCACATCTACCTTCCTTACGATGAAAATAATTAAATCATCTTTTTTTAATGCAAATGAAGCGACGAAGCTCCTTTTAAGGCAACACATGCGACCGCTATGCATTTTGGTTGCCTAAGTTCAAGGCCCCTTTAACAATTGTGTTGCCGAGAGTTCTTAAAAGGAAAGATGCCATATTAACAAAATATAATCTTATGGATTTTTTTATACTATCGAAAAGGAAAAAATAAAAATTGGTGTGACTGCACATCATCACATAACTTTCGATTAAACAAATAACGGCCCGCTTAGATACACCAATCCTCGATTGCTAGGTTCAAACAATCACAATACAAATGTATAACATAAAAATAACGAACTTAAGAAAACTAAGAGAACGTGAAGTTGTGCTAGGTTCTGGCACCAAAGGCCAAGGGTTAGCTTCCCGTTTCAGGCGAGAAATTTAATTCATTTTATCAAAAGAAATAAAATTTGGACTGGATCTAAATGACCTCAGATTACTACACTTTCTTTTCTATATTCACTGAAATTATTTAAAATGCAAACAACCCCCTTAACAAAGCGTTCATCTAGGCTTGAAATAATTGTGTAATAGTGACAGGGCCTATTTATTCAAACAACGTTGTTGACAAGTTAAAAAACAATGAGGCATCCCCCCCCCTCCTGGCTTGCTCTCAAATTCAAAACAAAAGTCTTAAGAAAAAGAAGAAGCCTCTCTTCAAAAAAGAAGCCTTTCAACTTTACACCGTCATAATAATGCTCTCTCCCCCCCCCTCTCTCTCTTCTTTTTCTTCTTCTTCCTCTTTACTGAATTTCAAATGAAATTTTCACTTCCTATAACTTTAAGAAAGAGATAGATGCTTGCTTACGTTTGTTGGAAAAAAAAAATTGAGTTGAATTATTCACAAATATCTTTCTTTTTTTTTTTTTATAAAGAAATGTATAAAAAATAAGATTAGAACTAGAAGAGGTTCTGTTCTGTTATCGTAATTGTAAAATCGATGATGTCTTCTGAGAGTATTAAATCTTATAAAAAAAAAAAAAAAATAAAAAAATAAAAAAAATAAAGTTAACAAAATGCAATAGTAGAGGGAGCAAAAGAAAATGAAGACTTTAAAAAGTAATTAAGTATAAGGGATGGATTTAATTAAATTTTATTTTAAATAATAATATGTCTATGCTGGATCAGAAATTCTAAAAAAAAGCCAATTTTGATATTAAAATATATTTGTGAGAGAAGAATTAAGCCAGGGTCGACGTTTCGGTCATACATAGGACCATCTTCAGGACCGTTGTTAGAATCTCTCTTCCGTAGTGTTGAGGTTACTCTGAGTCAGTGGCGGATCATAAGCAAGGCGCACTAGGGCCCCGTCGAATATGGGGTCCCCAAATTGATTAGCATATTAATTTTGATCATTTTTTTTGCACATTCACACTGTCTTTTCGGCAACTCAGGCCATATAAGACATTTACAATAACCGTTATTGATTTAATATACATATTTGGGGTCCAGGCATTCTTATTTAAACCATTTGGTATCCAATTGGCTTAAATAAAATCATCGGACTGCCTGGGGTCCGAACCCGCGACGTTTGGTATACGAGGTTAGCACGCTAACCTCTACGCCAAGCCCCGAGGGCATTTTGATCATTTTATTTTTATAAAAAAATTTATCAATTGCCTTATGAAATTCAATCATTATTTTAATGTTTTCTCTAACATTATATTTCCTCTCATATTAGATGGTTTCATGTATCAAAATACTTATTATATTATTTCATATCAATATATTACTTAAAAAAAGACAAAAAAAAAAATCACTTTTTTAGAAATTTTTTTTATTTTTGTTCCTTAAAAACATTCAAAAATACATATGTGTGCAAATTTTTATTAAAAAATTAATGTATTAAATTATTAAAGAAGAAAAAATTCGCTAAAAATTTATTTAATTAAAAAAATCGGGATCGACTTCCCCAAAACTTTCTCGTATATTCTTTTGGAATTATGTCTATGTGTGGGGGTGTGTGTCCGTGTGTGTTTGTGTGTGTGTGTGTGAATACAATTGCTTAAAAACCAAAGCAGCTAGATTGATGAAATTTGGTATATGCTCCTTACACTAAAATTGTAGATTTATATCAACTTTTGGAGTAAATATGTCACCTGGAAGCAAGGGCGGATACAAGGGGGGGTAAAGGGGGTAATAACCCACCCCCCTCCCCCGAGATTCGAAAAATACCTTTTTTCGCAAAAATTTATTCATATACCCGAACGTCGTGCTATGGTCTAGTGGTAAGGGCACTCTGAGTACAAATTGAAGGATCCGTGGCTCAACTCCCGGCGGCACACCCTTTCTTTTTTCGGATATATGAATTAAGAAATATTTAATTATATAAAATATTCTTCAATATCACATTAAAATTGTTTCCCAACTAACATAAACTCAAAACTGAAAAGATAGGCACGTCTGTGGTACGATCACTATGAGCTACAAGGGGTGCGGCATCTCTCCCGAATGTGGCATCTCATATTTGAATAATAAATAGGTTAGGTATATACTATGCATTAACGGTAATGATCTTATTAGTCGCTAAAAAAAAACCCGTAGGTTAATTTCATTCCTGTCACTTGATGCCCAATTAATTGTCCGTTTAAAAAGAAGTAACGTTATATCCGGTATAATAAACGATCGTTGTATGCATTCTAAATAAAAAAGAAGTAAATGCCAACCAAATAAAATCCAACACACCGGAGCGTTAATTAATTAATCAATCATTTCTCTAAAACTGACTGGTTGATGAATCGTGCCAGTAGTAACCTTAATTAAATTATGCTATATGCTGTCCAACATGTTTGTTGACTAGGCCTATGCTTTATATATATATAGGCCTACTATTAAATCAAATTCCCTTTTTTTGCTTCTTCTTCTTCTTTTTCTTTTTATGCAAGCGAATCAATCTTCATTAATGTCTAAACATCCGTTCTAAAAATTTTCTTTTTCTATGTCACTTATTATTTTATCTTAGCAGCTATAGGGAAATTAATTCCCTCTCGGTCGAGTTTAAAAAGAGAGAAGAAGAAGAGGAAGCAAATATTATTATTAAATTAAGGGCTGTGCTGTTGTTGGTGCTTTATCCTCTTAGATCCATTTGCTGTCTTTCAATATTAAAATTTTCTTTTTGTCTTCTAAAGCTACTTTTGTTTTTACTTCTATTTAAATCTGACATGACGAAATAATTAATTAATTAGCCATAGTTCAATTACACTTTAATCAAGTTCTCTTTGTCCTTTATGCTGAGGGGTCGGCTATTACTTATTTCACTAATTATTGCAAGATTATCAGACATATTCCTTGGTAGATAGGATTAGGAGGCCTTATTCAGTCCTTTGAATTCTATCTATCGGTGGACTTGCTGGTGTAGCGGGCTAGGGTGTCGGCTTTCTATAAAGATCCCTGTTCAAACCCTGGGCATGCCGGATTTTTCATTAAATAAAAATATTTATTTAATGTAAACAAATCCTCAAGCAAGCCCTGGATTGGAATATAGGATCTTACCACAATAGCCCCCAGGCTACTCAAGGAGAAGGAGTTGCTGTGACATCCCGTCCTGTGGAAGGGGCCTAAAGAAGGTTTCCCTCTCAGTGATGCATTCTTCGAAAGGAGTAACCCGGTGCTGAGGGATATTCTTGATGAATATTTTTAAGCTAAAACAGAACCTACCATATAATACCGAAACCGAAAGACGCGTGCCTCCAGCGGTGGCCTTCGGACCCAGGGATGTTATTAAGAAAATTGATGTTCTTAAGTGTAGCAAACTCGAGGCTTTTTGCTAAAAAAAGTCAGTGAATACTTTTAATACAACATGAAGTTAGCTCCTTTATCGTTCAATATTTTTAAAAATAAACAATTTTCGTTAAAATTATTAATTATATTTTCAACCCTATTTAATTAATTTCTTTACTTATATTAATCAGAATAGGTCAGGCGCATGGCTTTTGTCATCTAATTCACATAAACAATTTATAGCTGAGATGTTATATTAATAAGAGGGTAAATATGAGAAATGCAGCTAAGATTATTTCTTATTTGGTTAATTCACACAGGTGACGTTTCGGTGCCGTGTTTGAACCATCTTCAGAGCTGGCGAAAAGTCATTATGAAATCCTTATATATTAAATATATACACTGTGTATATATTTATTATATAAGTATTTTAAAACGATGTATAAAATCCACTATGACACTTTCATGACTTTTCGCCAGCTCTGAAGATGGTTCAAACACGGAACCGAAACATCAGCTGTGTGAATTAACCAAATAAAGAAATAACCTTAGCTGCATTTCTCATTTTTAACCTCTTATTAATCTAATTTACAATGGAGAAAGAAAAAACCCAAAAAAGTAAGTAATAAGGTAAAGGCACCAGTAATGGACCATGCACCAGTAATGGACCTTTTGGCAGAGATTTTGATAAAATAAGGATTAGGTATTTTTTGCAGCGTTGATTTTATATGTATATTCAAGTTACGTTATCTGGCTTCTTGTTCTTGCAGTTTGCGCATGCTCGCTTCATCACTTTATCATTTTATCGCATTTTATGTGCAGCGTTTTGCAAGACATACTATACATTGCTCTTTCCTAGTCATTTTGGTTAAGGATCGCTGGCTGTCTATATTAAAATATTAAGCACCCACAAAATATTTAAAGGAAAGATTATATATATATTTATTCTTAGAATAATAACCTAGGATAATAGTCGATATTTTACTATATAACCTTATCTTGAACAGTAGGGAGGGGGTGGTCCATTACTGGTATGTTTATCTTACAGATTATCTAGAAATGGACCGGGGCGGTCCATTTCTGAATTAATTAGAATTTTTTTTATTTTATTTTATAATGTTAATTACGATGTTCTGGCAGCCAGTAAATTATGTAGACCTAATAGTTATAGTGCTAACTAACCGTATTTCAGTAGTAGACCCCATGGTCCACCATTAGTTTATGATATGGTCCACTAATAAAATGCAAAAATGAAATGGCCAAAATGAAAAAAATAAACTAAAAATAAAAGGCAAGATGATCAATATAACATGTCCAAAAATCTACGGGTTAAATATCTGAAAGATGGCTTAAAATTTATAGAGGACAACATAGGCACAGATAAAATAAACTCATTTGTGCCAACATGCAGTCCATGGTCCGGAGATCCTCATGACTTATCTTTATACTTATTTTGGAAGAAAACTAAAATAGAGCTAGATTCTTTCACCAAGTTAGCACTGAAGAGAGAGAACTGATGCACTCTTGGAAGAGCCGATATTCGAGGAAAGGCCTTCATGTAATGAGTTCACTGTTTCTGAGTCACTGATGCAAACTATTGAAGCATCAGAAAGAATACTTTCGGTAGTTTCAGGAATGCTTCCCGAGGAATATTTAAAGAATTTGAAAAAAAAGCAAGAATTTGAAGAAAAACAAGATCTTGAATAGTTGAAGATAGAAAAAGCTACTGAAAGGAAACTAAAGAATGAAGAAAATTCAAGCGAAAAAGGGCTCTTGAAAAAAGTACATTTAAACAGATAATATATTTTATATACCTCTATATTTTTATCTAGAACATCTTCTATACTTATTTATAAAGAGAGAGAGAGTGAGTTTGTTTGTATGTAGGGGCTAAGCTCAGAATTTACTATTTTTTTCCAATGCTTTGGGGGGGGGCACATGCCTCCTCCCCCCCCCCCCTCTGTCAAATGACGTCCCTGACTTTATTATCCCGTTTTATTCCATTTATCCTCATAGTCATTTAATCTAACAAGATAAATGGCTAAATTAAAATTAATTGATGAGGGTCCACTACTGGCGCTGAACATGGTCTATTATTAGGTTTTAGACGGTCCACTACTAGCTCCAACGAATTAAGATGGTTTTATATTTATTTACTTAAAATGGAAAACTTTATAAAAGGGTATCTTATATATTCTTAATAAAGAAATATCAGTGAATAATTTAAGCCTTCCACCAGCAGTTTCTTTATTAAAATAAAAATTCTGTGCTGAAAATTAATAAAAAATTTTCTTAAATGGTCCATTACTGGTGCCTTTACCTTAATACATTTTTTAAATGGTTAATGTGGTTCTCGTTCTTTTCCTTATTTTCCTTATTTTTGTATATACAGATTTCGATCAAATTGGCTTTCCGCCACCTTTTTTAGACTAATAAAGAGAATGGGGGTTGAATTCTCCCTGAAAAACTTTCCAATATTAATGAAATTTTACTTGCCGTATTCTAGACTTTAGCCGAAATAATTCTTTCCCATTTGAGTATTTGGGGATCCTAATATTTTTACAGGAATAGTCTTTTATAAAGAGTGCAAATTTCAACTGGGAAACACACCGTGACAGAGTTTTTCTATAAATTTAATATCATATACCTGACGTTGCAGCTTTAATTTCTTTTTCAAATCTGATAGGATGAGGTATTTTTCTATAATAAATACAAATTTTACAACCAGGGGGGGGGGGGTTTGAAAGTTCACAGCTTATTTACGTATTTAGATTTTAATTAAAAAAAAAAAAATGATTTGTCATTAACATAGAAAGCAAAAAAAAAAAGATGATAGGCCATTTGAACTTGTTGTCTGGCAGCTTTGCTTTGAATCGTCCGAATATTGGTTGGGTTGGGGTTCGATGACGTGATTTGTTCATTCACAAAACGGCCATCTAATTGTCACATGGCATAGGAGAGGAATTTTTCACCACTCGAACCAATTTGTCCAGGGCTACAAATAGCAGAGAGTTCAATTCAACAAATCTTTGTTTCATTTTACCCCCCCCCCCCCCACACCCAATCCTCTTTTTGTTATATATTATGATAGCCATTCACCCTTTCCCTATACACACACGATTGGATTACTTTTTAATGCCTAAAGGGAGGAAAAAAAATATACTATATTTATTTCATAGAATCCATTGTAATATGTTTTTAATATCCGAGTTTTAGGTGTTATCGTTTAGGGGTAGAAGTATCTAAATAATTTTTTTTTTTTTTTTTAATTAATAAAAATCGAAAGAGATAAATATTATAAAATTAAATCCAAAATGGCCGTGGCATCATCGGCAACAGTTACCATCATATATTACTTTAACCAAAAAATCTGGTGTGACTGTCGCACAGCACACAACCTCCTATTACCTTCGGTAATCAAAAGTTGTGCTCTGTGCTTGTCACACCAGATTTTTGTGTCGACATATATTTAGTTTCCGACAGTAAGGTACATTTGAATTCAAGATGTAAAATTTATAAACATGCGAAAATATTTATATTTTATTACCATGGCAACCATTTCTCTTATCTTTCCTATGAAGTACAAGAGTAAAGTGGTCTTCAGAAAATTTCAATGGCAAAATGAGAATATACATTTCAAAGAGCATTTAAAAAATAATTGATTTATGAATTTTAATCAAAATCGTTGGAGCGAATTTTGAGAAAATCGAAAAAAACTAAAAAAGTGCATCAGTAAAGTACTAGTACTCTTTGGCCGATTTTGTTTAAAAGCTTATTTTCAAGCCTTAGGAGGGTCTTCTTCTTCTGTCCTCGCCTTATTCCCGTTATGGGTGGTCGGCGGACCTCACTATTCCCCTCCAGCCCTATCATGCGTTTTTGCGACCGAGAAGGATAGAAGAGGCCGGCCCGTCGCACAGTCTGACGCCTGGTGAAAAGAGGAATAAAGAGACAGACATACAAAGAAAAGAAAGACTGTCTGTCCCAGCTCGGGCAGCTCGTGGTGTCATCCACGTACCCACAAGATGTGGGCCCCAGTGCGATTTCACGCCCTAGATGGGTGTCTAATTTAATATAAAATTTCAACTTACTACTCAATTCCTTAAAAAAAAATTTTCAACCTACTACTCAATTCCTCCATGCTTAAAATTGAACACAGACAGACAGACCATGTCGCGAAAACCACTTTTTTGGATTCAGGGGACCTCAAAACGTGTATATCCATCAAAATCTCGACATCGAATTTTTGACATAAATCCAATTCTTTCTTTCTCTCTATATTAACATATTGATCTATAGAGGTAAGAGAAAGTAAAAATTCATCCCTTATTTTAAAACAATTTTTTTTCTTTTTTTTCAAGATTATTTTATTACTTGTCAACTGATTTTGTGCACAATTTTAGCCTTGCAATTCTATATTCTTCAGGCAACTTAATAGGGAATTCTTGACTTCGAAAGTGTTAATTAATTAATGAAGAAAATGGCTGTGTAGAATTCAAACACAGAAATAAAGAGGAAAGCAGTCAGCTAGGAAGCCTCTATTCTTACTTCAAACTCCTTTATTACAAGACGTTTCGGCCAATTTTTTTGTGGCATCTTCAGTTGTATAAGAGTTTTTTTTGACGTGACAACGTCTTACAAATCATGTGTCTATAGTGGCATGTTAGAGGGGCATGCACGAAAAAGTTTATTGGCTTGAATAACTCCTCTGTCTTAAGAGGTATAATTATGGGAAATATACGGTTAGAAAGAATGAGTTTTCAGCTAAAGAATTCACCATTTATTTTTTTCCTATCATTTTATTTTACCGCGCTGCGGTAAATTCTAATTTGAAAGTTTAAACTCCTGTAGATTCTGAACGGCTAATCAGATCAGACTAAATGGGATGTCATTTGGTGCAGAAAGAAAACCTCTAATAGAATAAATAAAAAAATCCCGAGTAATTAACTCAAAAATTGGTTTTTTTCTCGAAAAACCTCATTTTTAGACAAAAAAAATATCGAAAAATAGCCCCTAATTGTGCAACGCATAGCGACTTGACCATAAAAGCTACATTAAATCTAAATATAGTTTTAGAAAGAGTGGTTCAATACCCAGAGGTTATTTTTTCATTTTTTTGATATGACGTCATTTTACCGCATGAGAGCACTCGGCGATTTCGTTTTTCGAAATTTTAAACCCCTGAAGATTCCGAACGGCTAATCAGATCAGACTAAATGGGATGTCATTTGGTGCAGAAAGAAAACCTCTAATAGAATAAATAAAAAAATCCCGAGTAATTAACTCCAAAATTGGTTTTTTTTCTCGAAAAACCTCATTTTTTAAGCATATGTCGCCCTTAATGGATAAAAGTTTGGCCACACCTGTCATATATTGTTTCAATGAAAATGTTTGAACATGTTTATTTATGAAAACAAACTACTAGTAAAAAAAAAAAACAAAAACAATACTTTCTCTCTTTATATTTCAATATAGGTAAGAGAAAAAAAAAAATTTTTTGAAGTCAAGCAAAAGACGTTGTCACGTTAAAAAGCCACCGGCTGTGTAGAAGACACAGCCAACACCTAATTTTTTTACAAAGTAGAGTCGTTAATTCCATTATGTCCATAAGCCAGTCATTATATAGGCCAGCGGTTCCCAATCTTTTTTTAGGTGCGGCTCATTTTTTCCGTAAAAAAAAAAAAAAACGCTTAGGCCCAGTATATACTGGGTATAAATAGGAAAAGAGGGTGCAGCCAAATAATTGAGCCTCTATTCAGTAACGAACACTCTTTCTATTGGGACGTTTCGGCTGGGATCAAGCCTGCCATCTTCAGCCTTCAAAGAGTTGATCCCAGCCGAAACGTCCCAATAAAGAGTGTTCGTTACTGAATAGAGGCTCAATTATTTGGCTGCACCCTCTTTCCTATTAAACATATCAGCTACAGCCACGTTCCATTATTCAATCTACTGGGTATAAATGTGTGCGCATATGTGTAAGTAAAATGGGTTGTACAAAATTACTTAAAAAAAAAAAAATGATTTTATTGCATTTAGTTTGTATTAAGAACAAAAAGCAATCTTAAAAACTATGGGTCAGGTTTGAAAAAAGTCAATGCTATTTTTGACCTTATTTTATGCCTACAAAAGCGTCAATATTTGGATGAAAACTGGATAGTTTTAGCCTTAAATCGCACTAAACCTTTCCAGCCTAGCTCAAGATATTGATATTCATGAATACCTCAATTTAGATTTGACTAAACACTATAAACTACTCCCATATTTGTTAAATATAATTTTATATAATCGAACTGAAAAAGAGAAAGTAAAATACGATTGACAAATAAATATGAAATGAAAAAATAGCAGTACGAACAGATTTATGCTGAGGAACTTTGGCAGATGAAATAATTTAATATATCCCTATTCGTTCTATTAATTATGTATTATTTGAGGTAATTTTATGCAATAAAAGATTCTAAATAATAAATTTCCAATTTTATTGTAATTTGAAATTAATTTACTCCCTTGTGGACGAAAAAATGGGAATGCTTAAAGTTTTAGGAAAATCTTGAAAATTCTCAAAGTTCAAAGGCGATGGAAAAAATATGACATTTCTTCTTCTTCTTTCGCTGTGGCTTATCCCTATTTTTTTTTTTTTTTTTTCTAGGGGTAGCTCATTTTTATTTTCCCTTTCCACAATGTCCTATCCTGCGCATCCTCAAACTCCAATCCCTTCTGCCTGCAGTCCTCAGTCACACAGTCCATCCATTTTCTTTTGGGCCTACCCCTTGGTCTCTTTCCTTCCACATTCAAATTTAACATTCTCTTCCCCACATATTCCTCTTCTCTTCTCATCACATGACCAAACCATCTCAGCCTACTTTCCTGGATCTTTTTGGATACCTCCACCACCCCTGCCATTCCTCGGATCTTCACATTTCTCACTCTATCCCTTCTTGTTTTTCCCAATGCCCATCTCACCATTCTCATTTCCGCCACATCCAACTTTCTTTCCTGTGCTTTCTTTATCGGCCAGGTCTCACTGCCATAGATCATTTCTGGTCGCACTACCGTTTTAAAAATTTTCCCCTTAGCCTTAGCATTTACCTTCCTATCACATAGGACTCCAGAAACCCTTCTCCAATTCATCCAACCAACTTGGATCCTGTGGTCTAGCTCTTTATCAAGTCCCCCCTCAGAAGACACAAAAGAGCCAAGATATTTAAAATCCCTGACTCTCTGCAGCTTTTCGCCCTGTAAATATACCTCTCCATCCTTGCCTTCTCCACCAAACCACAAGTACTCCGTCTTCTTTCTGCTGATCCTGAGTCCTCCATCCTCTATTGCCTGTCTCCAACAAAAATATGACATTTATGGATAAGCAATGGCCGCGGCCCATGGGGTTGGGAACCGCTGATAGGCTATTCAATTCCGTGATCCGAAAGTGCCACGCCAAACTGTTTTTTTTTTTTTTTTTTTTTTTTATAGAACAAACTAGTTTATCCTAGGACTGGCGTTCGGTTAAACTGGTTTAGAAATAGCACTTAGTTTGCCCTAAAAAACAGTTTGGCCTGTAACATACTGTATATATAGATATTTCGAATTTGCAATTGAAAAATTTCATTAAATAAAGGTTCCTGTTTCATCTATCAAAGCCAAATTGACAATTAAAGGACATCAATTCAATTACGTAACTTTACTAAAGAATGGAATTTATTATCATATCAGACCACCACCAGAGAGGGCTATTGATTTGAGAGAGAGAAAGAGAGAGAGAGAGAGAGAGAATATGCATTCAACTGAATAAATGAGAGAGATAGGTTTAATAAACTAAAAGGGAAGAGCCAAAAGGGGAGGGGAGAGGTTAAGTTTCGAACAACTAAAATTAGCTAAGAGAGATGTCATATTTTCTAGTTAATTCAATGTAAATGACATCTGAAATGGATTCGGAAGTGAGACTTCTCTTGTTTTTTTTTTTTTTTTTAAGAAATTGATAGATCGAGGTGATGAGGGTGGGTGTGAGGAGGGAGGTTATAATTGCTTAGTCAACTCAGAAATGTGATAATAAAATGACTTTTCTCTCTCGCTCCTCTTTTAATTAAAAAGTCATCAGAATTTTCTCTCTTAAAATAAAACATCCAAATATTTCTTTTCTAGACATTTTGAAAAAAATATAGAACTTTAACAATATTTATTTAAAAAATCTGGAGTGATGATTGCACAGCACACAACTTTCTCTTACCCTTCGGTAATCGAAAATTGTGTTCTCTGCTTGTCACGGCAGATTTTTTGTGTCGACATATTATTTATTTTCTGATAGTACGGTACATTTGAATTCAAGATGTAATCTTTATAAACATGGGTAAATATTTATATATTTTACAAAACAATTTATAGCTGAGTTGATACCGGGTGGGCCAATAGTGCGTGGACGGAAGATTGTGGGCTTATTAACGGATATTTTTGAAATTTGTTGATCGCACATAATGTGGGGCCTTTAGGGCTACAAATTAAAAATATTTTCGTTCCAATTGCACCTCATATACAGGGTGGTCCATATCAAAGTTATGTTTTTTTAAATGCAACGCCCTGTATATTATTGCATATTTGGATTCTACGGCCAATTTTAGTATGAGTTTATGTCATGCAATGTATTCTAAACCAAACCGTTTAGCCGCAAATCGGGCTTTTGTGAAAAAACTGCTGTCTGGAAAAAATTGAATATCTCGCGAACCATAAAACTTAGGGGACTGTTCTTTTGTGAGGTTACTAACCATGAAATGTACTAATGTAGGCCAGATGGGTAACCCGAAACTATTCTTATGTTGGGAGAAATGGCCATGCCAATTTGGAAAATTTCAATCATGAATAACTTCATTTTTTCAAATGGAACATGCTACTTTTTTATCCCATGGGACGTGGAATTTAATTATCTTTCAGATGATATAAGGTTGTCTATATCTATCTTTGGTAGTTTTCTTTTTATTCCAAAATATCTGATAACGAAAAAAAAAAAAAATTATTATAGACAAAATAATTGAAAAAAAAATCCAAACGCAAAACAAAATCGTAATAAATGGACAAATTATACTAAATATTCGAAAATGTCTTTAAATTTCCCTTAAAATCATTTATTTGAACTCCTCAAAGAAGTCCCGCTTGCTCAAATTCGGGTTATGATTTGTCAACAAGATGGCGCACCTCCTAACCTGAACATAACCCTAATTTCTTTTTCGAGAAGTTCTAATAAATGATTTTAAGAGAAATTTAAAGACATTTTCGAATATTTAGCATAATTTGTCCATTTATTACAATTTTGTTTTGCGTTTGGATTGTTTTTCAATTATTTTGTCTATAATAAATATTTTTTTTTCGTTATCAGATATTTTGGAATAAAATGAAAACTACCAAAGATAGATATAGACAACCTTATATCATCTGAAAGATAATTAAATTCCACGTCCCATGGGATAAAAAAAGTAGCATGTTCCATTTGAAAAAATGAAGTTATTCATGATTGAAATTTTCCAAATTTGCATGGCCATTTCTCCCAACATAAGAATAGTTTCGGGTTACCCATCTGGCCTACATTAGTACATTTCATGGTTAGTAACCTCACAAAAGAACAGTCCCCTAAGTTTTATGGTTCGCGAGATATTCAATTTTTTCCAGACAGCAGTTTTTTCACAAAAAGCCCGATTTGCGGCTAAACGGTTTGGTTTAGAATACATTGCATGACATAAACTCATACTAAAATTGGCCGTAGAATCCAAATATGCAATAATATACAGGGCGTTGCATTTAAAAAAACATAACTTTGATATGGACCACCCTGTATATGAGGTGCAATTGGAACGAAAATATTTTTAATTTGTAGCCCTAAAGGCCCCACATTATGTGCGATCAACAAATTTCAAAAATATCCGTTAATAAGCCCACAATCTTCCGTCCACGCACTATTGGCCCACCCGGTATATTAATAAGAGGGTAAAAATGAGAAATGCAGCCAAGGTTATTTCTTTATACGTTTAATTAACACAGCTGACGTTTCGGTTCCGTGTTTGAACCATCCTCAGAGCTGGCGAAAAGTCATTATGAAAGTGTCATAGTGAATTTTATACATTGTTGAGCAACTCTAATATGGACCCTGTTATGCAATGGTGTGTCAAAGACCAAACATCGAGTTTTGAGAAAAAACAACATTAAAGTTTTTTGTTTTCATTGGATTATATATAATTTTTTTTTGTCAATTGTGCAAGTAACATTAAATATAATTTTTTTTAGGACATATTTCATAAAAAAATACTATTAATTAAAGCATTTGAAACAATATTCCGTGCTTAACTAAATTTTGAATTTTTTGGTCTTTGACACACCATTGCATAACAGGGTCCTTATAATATTGGAAATTTTCAAGAAATATCATCTCACACTGTGTATATATTTATTATATAAGAATTTTTCAACAATGTATATGACCCTTTCATAATGACTTTTCGCCAGCTCTGAGGATGGTTCAAACCCGGAACCGAAACGTCAGCTGTGTGAATTAAACGTATAAAGTAATAACCTTAGCTGCATCTCTCATTTTTACCCCTCTTATTAATATTTATATTTTGTTACTTAAGCAACCATTTCTCCTATCTTTCCTATGAAGTACAAGAGTAAAGTGGGCTTCATAAGATTTCAAGGGCAAAATGAGAATATACATCTAAAAACTAATTTATTTTTGAATTTTAATCAAAATTGTTGGAGCCAATTTTGAGAAAATCGAAAAAACTGACAAAGTACTTGAGTAAAGTTCTAGTACTCTTTGGCCGATTTTGTTCAAAAGTTTTGTATCACATTCCAGGAGGGTGTCTAACTTTTTTGAACCTCCTAGCTCTGGGTACTGTGCGTCCACTCATACCAGCTTTATTTATTTTTCTTTTTTCACTATTTCTTAAAAATTTCCAATATTTTTAAATAAATTCTAAATACCTTAGCCTTGCATGTCTCATCATTTCTATTTCATTTATTTCCTCACATTCAAAGCGACTTTTTTTGTTGAAAACAGACTTTTTACCTTACTAACTTTACTTTTATTATAGCTAAAAAATCTTTTTAAGATGACTTTTTCTCAAAATAAGCGCTGTCCAATAACGCAAGTTAAGCAACATTGAATGCATATTTGTTTTCACTTTTGTCATATTATTCAAATTGTGCTTCTAATCGATAGATCAATGAAATTCCTATTTTTTTTTTTGTAAATATTTTATTGAAACAAATTTTAGAATAATTAAATGAAGTTAATGTTTGAATTCACGTTGAATGGGAGTAGGAGGAGGAGGAGGAGGGGGGTTTTTGGGATTATTTGATATTCATTATGTGAATGTGTGTAAATATACATCATCGAGCTTAACCATAATCACATCATATTAAAAAATAAAAATAAATAAAAATTCCAATAATACAATCTTCGATACATAATAATATTTGTTAAAAAATTGGATTATAAGAGTGGGAGTGTAGCATGTTTCGTTTTGGGACGTTTATAAAATTTCGCCGAGGTTGTCTAACACCTATCGCCCCCTTTTCATTTTCAATGTATGCCTAATTTTAATTTGAAATAAAGTATAAATAATAAAGCAATTTTATTATTTTTATCAATTTTATTACCGTAGGCCTATATGCACAACCAAAGCAATTTTATCCGATCATTCTTAGCTCTACTATCAATTTATGCACCTTACAAAAAATGTACCTGTTGTACAGTGAGGGACAATATTAAGTGCCACCCATGCGTTTTCTACTTGTGATTATTTCAGAAAATGAAAATCTTTATTTGAAATTTTCTTACGTTTGAAGCATGAAAGTTTCCATTAAAAAAATATATATATATTTTTAAAAACAATGAAATAATCACAAGAAGATAACGCATGGGTGGCACTTAATATTGTCCCTCACTGTACATACACAAATTTATTATGGGTTCTAATTGAATCAAATTCATAGATTCTGTGATCTGCATCTGCATTTACGTACAAAACATGATTTAAAATTAAAAAAAAAAAAAGTACTTTATTTCAAACCTTTTCTTTTCAAAGTGAATAAATACAACAGATGCAGAAATTAGACCGAAACGTTGAAATTTTTTTTTTTTTTAGTTAAATTGTATTATTAATTACAATAAACCAAAATTGATGGCAAAATTTTATTTAAAAAAATACCCTGACCGTAGGAGTAGTAGGCAAAATTTTTATTATTTATCTCTATCCAAAACTTTTAAATATCTAATAATAATTTTATTTTTATGAACAAAATAACAAAAATGAATCTTTTTTCAGCGGTCAATCTTTATTTAATGAAAACAAAAGTGACGTTTCGATTCTAGATTGAAATTATCTTCAGACTATTTATTATTATGACGTTTTTTTGTACTGGCCATCTTCTAAATAGGAGATTTTTCTCTTTGATTTTTGTTCTTTTAAATTTTAGTAAACTCTAATAATTTTTCCCCCTTTGAATACTCATCGCCCCCCCCCTTGAGAACCCAAATCGCCCACTTGGGAGCGATCGGGAACCACTGGCCTAAACAAAAAAAAAAAAAAAAAAAAATTGATTTTAAATATGTTCATTAAATGTTTTTATTACAAATTAATTGAGATCTCACATTTTGAAAACAGTCTGAAGGTGATAGAAGTTTTTTTTTTTTTTGTTTTATAAATTGTCAGAAATAAAAAACAAAAAGTAAAATTTTGAGAAAGAAAATTCGTTGGTAGATTTTAAGGTTTTTTTTACTTTCTCTTTTTTTTTTTTAATACGAACCACACTCAAACACAATGCAAAAAGCAAAAGAGAGATTTTTCGCATGTGTGTACGTGGCAAGGGGGGGAGAGAGAGAGAGAGAGAGAGGAGAGAAAAAAAATCCAATATTTGCCCTAAAGCTGACTGACTCTTCGATTGCCGATGTGTGTAACTTTCCACACTACACACACACACACACACACACACACACACACACACACACACACACACACACACACACACACTACGCTCACCCTTTAGCTTTTTCTTAGCATCCCTCAATCTACACACTTTTCATTTTTCTCACTCCCCCCCCCCCCCCCCGCCTCTTTTTTTGCTTCTCAAGAGTTCAATATGTTGATGGATTTTATAAAACACTTTGCCTGTGTCAACTATAGCTACAGGCAACGAAAAGAGTGAGGGGGTGAGAATAAAGGGAAAAGAAAGAGGGAGGACGGAAAAAAAAATTAGAAATTAGAAGCCAAAAATACAGAATAAATAATCTTTACATCATTTATGGGCCAAGAATAATATATGTTCCAAACGAGCATTTTGCATTTACTTCTCTCAAGAACAGGGTGGTTAAAGGAAACTTGAAAAAAAATTAGTTTTATGAATTCCATAGTTTCTATGATGGTATCGATCAGAACCGAAATGTTATTTAAACTTTTATTTATTTAATAAAATAATATTTCTTTGAACCATTTTTCTAATCAACTTAAAAAAAAAAAAATTCTCCATCTTTATTAATTAAATAATATATCAAAATATAAATTTTTTTTTATTAAATCTGGGAAGTAAAGATAGGCAAAATAATACCTGTTCTTTTTTATTTATGATGGTATTATTAGCCACCATTCCGCAATAAGCCATAATTAATGGCAAAAATTTATTTAAAGGCAAGATTTTTATAATTTATCTCTATTCAAATCTTTTTAAAAATCTAATAATAATAATTTTATTTTTATGAAGAAAATAACAAAAATGGATCTTTTTTCGATCAATCTTTATTTAATGAAAACCCAAAAGTGACGTTTCGATTCTAGATTGGATTATCTTCAGGCTAATTAATTTTTTTTCTATCCTGACCAGCCTGTAAAATAGGAGATTTTTTTCTTTGATTTTTGTTATTTTTAAATTTTAGTAAACTCTAATAACACTAGTCGACAAAAATGAACTTTTTTTCTTTCACAAGAATGAAGATATGAAATTCTAGAAGTATTTTTCACCCTGAATTCAGATATGTAGTTAGAATTTTTCCATCAGGCACAGTTTTAGAGATATAGAGCAAAATAGATTTTAGTCGAAAATGGGCTCTAAAACGGCTTTTATTTAAAATGTTCAAATTATTTTTAACGCGACACCCCGTCAAATTATGCAGATAGTTAGAATACATATAAATTTTAAGTTTCATCCCAATCGGAGGCCATTTAGACGTGCCGCAAACGGCTTAAAGTTTAGAAAAATCGAAATTTTCAACATTTTTTTTGCTTTGGTCACCCCTAATACAATTTTAGATATCCCTGAATGCAAAAAACATATATGTACGATATTCTATAGTTCTTTGGCTTTCTAAAAATCATTCATTCGTAAAAATCTGCTAATTATTAATGAAATTATTAACAAAAACGTCAGCAAAGAAAAAACACAAGTACACTCACTGGACGAAAAAATGGACTTCTTTTTCTTTTAGAAGTATAAAGAAAGATATCAGATTCAAAAAATATTTTTTTTTAAATAATATATAATAAAGTTAGTGCCCGTGAACCTATGCTCCAAGAGGATACATTAGCTTCTCGTGGATAGGGTTCGCTTTTTAATTCAATTGAAGTCCATTTTTTTCGACCAGTGAGTGTACTTGTGTTTTTTCTTTGCTGACGTTTTTGTTAATAATTTCATTAATAATTAGCAGATTTTTACGAATAAATGATTTTTAGAAAGCCAAAGAACTATAGAATATCGTACATATATGTTTTTTGCATTCAGGGATATCTAAAATTGTATTAGGGGTGACCAAAGCAAAAAAAATGTTGAAAATTTCGATTTTTCTAAACTTTAAGCCGTTTGCGGCACGTCTAAATGGCCTCCGATTGGGATGAAACTTAAAATTTATATGTATTCTAACTATCTGCATAATTTGACGGGGTGTCGCGTTAAAAATAATTTGAACATTTTAAATAAAAGCCGTTTTAGAGCCCATTTTCTACTAAAATCTATTTTGCTCTATATCTCTAAAACTGTGCCTGATGGAAAAATTCTAACTACATATCTGAATTCAGGGTGAAAAAATGCACTAGATTCACTAATCAGATTTCTTGTGAAAAAAACCTTGTCGACTAGTGTAATTTTTCCCCCTTTGAAACTCATCACCCCCACCCTCATTTATTGCCCCCCTGATAATCCAAATTGGGAACCACTGAGTTATACTTTCTCTTTTCATTCAAAAGAGAAAGAAAGTATAGGAGGCAATTATAAAAGAGAGTCTTTGCATACCAAAGTCAAAGGAGATGTTTCGGACAATAAAATCCTCAAAAAACACTTCGGTTAAAACATAAAACTAATCATAGCAAGCTACACACATGCTCTTTGGTTTTTAAAAATTCTGGTGTGAGTGGAGTTCAATGGCAAAATAAGAATATACATTTTAAAGAGCATCTAAAAAAATAATTGATTTTTGAATTTGGAGCGATTTTTGAGGAAATCGAAAAAAAAAAAAACTGAAAAAGAGCATCAGTAAAGTACTAGTACTTTTTGGCCGATTTTGATCAAAAGTTTATTTTTACGCCCTAGGTGGATGTCTAACTTAAATATAAAATTTCAACTTTTCTTTCTTAGCTCAATTACTTCATGCTTTAAATTGAGCACACACAGACACACAGACAAACATGTTGTGAAAACCACTTTTATTAGAGGTAAGAGAAAGTAAAAATAGGAATAGGGAAAATCTTTTAAAAAGAATTTGCGATCCGATCCGCAGGTCCGGCCAGTTCGGACGATTCGATCCAGCTGCTGTAAAAGGATTAGTGATCCGATCCAATATAAATTTTTCACGAATAATAATTGAGAAAGCTACTCTCAGTTATTATTCAAATTTTAATTGGACTCAATCATTTTTTTCCCTCTCAGCTGCTAAATTTATCTAGTATTGGGTGACGTTTCACAGGCTGGTTTGTCCACACCGAATTTCCACCCCGCATGACATTGCGTCACTGCTCAAAATTCCATATAATTAGAGAATTTTTAATATAAATTAATAAATTTAATTAGATAATTAAATCTCACATGAATTATTAAGAATTCAATTAAAATTCAAATTTAATTTTCAATTTTAATCATTGATATTCATAAAAGTCAATATTTGTATGTTTCTATTGCATCTTCTACTAAACAAATTGAGTTCATTTTGTTTTTGGAGCAATACTAATACAAACAATTTTTTTACTTTCTCTTACCTATGTATATAATATTTACAGTATATAGAGAGAAAGTATTGGATTCATGTCAAAAATTCTATTTGATGGATATACACGTTTTGATGTCCCCTGAATACAAAAAAGTGGTTTTGGCGACATGGTCTGTCTTTGTGTCTGTAAACAAAATATCTCAACAACGAAATGAGCTACGAGGTTGAAATTTTATTTTAATTTAAGTTAGACATCCCCCTGAGAGGTGAAAATAATCTTTTGAACAAAATTGGCCAAAGAGTACTAGTACTTTACTGGTGTAATTTTTCAGTTTTTTTTCGATTTTCTCAAAAATCACTCTAACAATTCAAAAATCAATTATTTTTTTGATGCTCTTTAAAATGTATATTCTCATTTTGGTTTCGAAATTGTTTGAAGCACACTTTACTCTTGTATAAGATAGGAGAAATGGTTAACATGGGAGTTAAAATTAATTCAATTTTTGACTCATGGTAACAAAATATAAATATATTTTCACATTTTTTAAATTTTCCATCTTGAATTTTAATATGTTTGCGGAAACTAAATATATGTTGACACAAAAATCTGGTGCGACAAGCACAGAACACATTTTTCGATTATCGAAGGTAAGAGAAAGTTGTGTGCTGTGCGTCCAGTCACACCAGATTTTTTTCTAAACACTTCTTACAATTTCTTTTTACTAATTTCAAAAATAGATTAAACAAATCAATATTTTAATTATTTTAATCGGAGATCAAATCAATATTAACGTCCTATGCATGTAATCTAATTTAATAAATGTCAAGATTTTTGGAACATAAAGTAGAAATTAACGAAAAAAAAATTCGTTCGTATTTTGGTCATATCAGATTTTTTTTTTTTTTTTTTTTGTATTCAATTCAATCCAATCTCTATTAAGCCAATATTCAATAATCGATATCATATTCTACGTATTTTGAAGAGAGCTTAAAAATTTTCAATTTTTTTTTTTTCAATCAACATTCATTCATATTTATTTACATGTCGTTTATTTTTTTAGTGGGCCAGGGTTTTTTTTTTTTATTATTAATTAATACATTCATTCAATATCAATGAAGTTGAATAAAAATAAAATAAATAAATATAATGTTTCTTTCAGAAATTTATTAATATAATTTTATTTGAATTATATTTTATACAACTTTTATAAACAATAGTGATGTTTTGCTTATATACTCCCCCCCCCCACTTCGAACTTGATTTGTTTTATCCCTTTAAAAAAAAAATATATTTTTGGAGCCAATTTTATTTTTACATGAAAATATATGTCTTAAACTATTTTTCAACATAGTTTCCGCCTAAATTCAAGCACTTGTCGTAGCGGGTGATCAGTTTTTGTATACCATC
>JAKCPI010018962.1:0-16077 GCA_023213315.1 Euborellia annulipes | reverse complement strand
ATATTTTTTTTAAAAGTATTTTTTTTTAATCTTTGGGCTCTAGGGGTAATTACCTCTTTACCCCCCTGTATCCGCGCCCTTGATATCAGAAGAGAATTAGAATGTAATCACTTCTGATGATGAGTTAATTTTTAATTAATAAAAACCTTAGAAACAAATAACCTAGTGTTTAATTTGTATATTTAATCTATATATATAAATTTTAAATAAATAAAGCCTTTATGTGCTTCTCGACTCCTGAGACGTTTCGAGATATATTTAATGTCTCATCATCAGTCCGTGTCTTTGAAGGCTGAAGATCCTGGCCGAAACGTTCCAATAAAGCCTAAAGGCCTATCTCATATTTTCAAATTTCCTTTTTATATAGATTAAAGCCATTCGTGCCCCTACCCCCCAAAAAAAAAAAAAAAAAAAAAAATTATAAAAGGAAATGCCAGTCACAGCTTGGAGAGCTTGTGGTTACCATTTACGTACCTACTTACACTATTATTATTTTCTTAATTGTGTAAAACGTCATTCACAACAAAATGAAGAGATACTATTTCATATTTAAAATATAATTTACTTACTTATTAATTAAAACAGTTGCTTTTATTACAACAAAAAAAAAAAATAATAATAATGAAATGAACTAAATAACAATAAATAATGTAAGGAAGGTAATCGAATGGCCAAATAGAGAGAGTTAACGGTAAAGGGGAGGCTATAATAGGTGCCACGGGAGAAATAGACGCTCGGAATATCTATGGCAAAACGTGAATGTATTTGTATGTGTGTGTGTGTGTGTGTGGGTGTGGCACGCCACCTGTAGGCAAACATGCAATGCAATGTTGCAAAGTAAAACATGCGAACTGAACCACACCAGTTGTTGCGAGGCAAATAACAATTCCGTAGTATCGGTCGGGTCTTGTTACTAATAATAACACATTCTAAGTCTTTGTGTGTGTGTGTGTTTGTGTAAATATATTGCCTATTTAGAACGAGAGAGAGACCGAGAGAGGAGGACAATGAATTTGCTGGTTATTGCACCTTCAGAGAGTTTAAAGGTAAGTAATGTGATTTGTTATTGAGATTAATTCACACCAGTTTTTTTTTTTTTTTATTTAGTAATTGACGATCATCTACTGGGGATTAATAAATAAAATTCAAAGAATATGTCAGTTGATTTTAAGTTTATCAAAACAGGGATTGATCTGGTCAAAGAATAGAGTAAGATCATTGCTGTTAAGCGATGGCATAGCATGGCTTTAACTTGGATAGGTGAGGAGGCTGCGAGTAACAAGTGGAACGTCCCTCCCTAGCAATCGGTTAAATATAAATATACATAACCACCATTTATGACTTTCGATAGTCATAAAAAAAGAAATATTTTTTTAAATAAAAGATTATTTTAAAATTCGACACTGTTTTTTTTGTCCCTATCAGATGCTGAGGCCGTTGAAGTTTTTGGTGTTTTGCAATGTCTAAAGGCCTGATGATGTTTCAATGACGGACCGAAACTGTTAAAAATTACAATATCTGTCAGCAGATTTCAAAATTTATTGTTTATTTCCAAATATCTGAAAATAATACTACAAAAAAAAAAGCCTCCAAGGATTCAACTTATATATAACTTGACTGTTTCTACTAAATATATAAAAAAATAGTAACCAAAGGACGTTCCACACTCTAGTTCTTCAGTTCCACCACTCGTGTGGCTGTTGTTTTATCATCTTGCCAATCGGAGGGATTGGCCGGGATTCAAACCGGCCACTATTAGTTTATAAATTTATTTTTTAAATAAAATTGATCATTTGATTTCAGTATTCAGAGGCGAATTCAGGGGGCGGGCTGTCCCCTCAAAACCTTTGTAAAAACAAAAAATAGAAGAATTGGGAAAGAAGTAAATTTTAATTTATAATTCTCATTTTAAGAAAAATTGTATACCAATCAGAAAAAAGTTTTACTACCTAAAGTGTTTGGAGAGAGGGGTGAGTGTATTCCTCAGACTTTTGCTCCCCCACTCCCCGCCCCTCAAACCGAAATCCTGTCTTAATTGGTATTTTCCTGAATTTTATTTATCCGGGAGACCTCGAGCTACCCGACCTGGGAATCCTTCTATTCTTTGTATGTCTGTCTTTTTCTTCCTCTTTTCAACCGTGCGACGGGCCGGCCAGTTCTATTTCTTCCCCGGTCGCAAAAATTCATGTAGGTCCGCCAACCCAGCATCGCGGGTTTAAGGCGAAGAACGAAGAAAAGTGTATAATAATATTAAGATACATTTTTAAAACTTATCTTAGTTGCTGTCTCCTAATAAATTATCAATCATATTTGAATTTTTATAAATTGCTAATAGGTAATAAATGTTTGATTATCTACAATATCATCATCATTTCAATTTGATGGTTAATCACTGGAGATTACAATGTATATTGGATAGAGAGAGAGAGAGAGAGAGATAAGTCAACTTGGATTGAATAATTCAAGCTTTCATGATTGTTGTGATTAACTACGTACAGTAGATAGATAGAGAGAGAGAGAGAGAGAGAGAGAGCAAGTGCTCCCTTCAATTATGAAATTAATATCTATTAAAAAAAAAAAATTATTATAATAAGAGGAAGAGAGAATAAATGAAATTTCAAAAATCTGTTGTAATAAAGGGATATGTAGGGCCTACCTAGTAATTTGTTGTGTCAACATATTTTTTATTTTATATTTTATTAATATGATTATATATCGTCATCCGGTCCCATCTGTTTTTTCATTTCAAATTTAGGCCAAAGACATTTACACTTTTATGAAGAATGTACATAAATATTAGGATTCCCAAATTCTCAAATGAGGAGCCTCAAAAAATTTCTGAAAATTCAAAATTCTCCTATTGGAAAACATTGTGTTCTAACAGACCTTATGAGAAATTAAAATTAATTAATTCAAATAATTAAATCTCTCAAATTAAAAATAATAAAAGTTGTTATATAATTAAATTTTGCAAATTTTAAAACTTGCTTAACGAGTACCTCTCATAACGAGTAATTCGCATAACGAGCAAAACAAAGTGTAAAAGAATGACTCGTTGTCGTCGAACGAGCGACTTTTTGCATAACGAGTACAAAACTGGACCTTTGGTAAGAAATTTTAATTAAAATCGGTGGAGCGAATTTTGAGAAAATCGAAAAAAAAAAAAAAAAAAAAAAACTGAAAAAGTGCATCAGTAAAGTACTAGTAGGCCTACTCTTTGACCGATTTTGTTCAAAAGCTTCGTGTTACGTCACAGGACTTAAATCCCAAATTTCAACCTCCTAGCTCTTTTCGTTCTTGAGATATTTTGTTCACAGACAGACAGACCAAGTCGAGAAAAAAACTTTTTTGTATTCAGAGGACCTCAAAACATGTATATCCATTAAAATCTCCACTTCGAATTTTTGACCGGTTAATTATATACAGTTGTATTAATATACAAATTTTATTTTGACTCTACCGTTTTATGAGACCTACTCAGTAGAATTCTTCTTTTTTTTTAAGTCATATAATTAATGAATATTTCTTATCCATTGATAAATTAAATCTTAATTTTGTTAATGGAAATTTAATTAAAGTCTCTTTAGGCATCTGAGGCCATTTAGATCCTGTCTCTATGATGTAACGTAAACGTTTTCATTATTATAAGTCAATATTTGTATATTTATTCTCCTAATCTATACTATTATATAAAAGACAATCTCTGTCTGTCTGTCTGTCTGTCTGTCTGTCTGTCTGTCTGTCTGTCTGTCTGTCTGTCTGTCTGTCTGTCTGTCTGTCTGTCTGTTTGTAACGCATAGACTCCGAAACTACTGGACCGATTTTCATGGAGTTTTTTTTAATGGGTAGGGAATTTTCCGGGGGTGGTTTTAGGCTATCATTATATCGAATTAGGGGTAGGGAACCCCCCTTTTTGGGGGTTATCAATTACCCCATAGCAAAGCATTGGAAAACAGGATCTAACTCGCTTTACGGAAAATATATTTATCAAATCTTTAAAATGAAAAATAAAAACTCTTCCTCCCCCTAACAATTCGACATTTGAAAAGATTTTTCCGCTCTGCGCCCCCCCCCCCTAAAATTTTATTTTTTTTATTTTTCATTCGATTTTAATAAAATTTAAAATGTGGCTTTCTTAGGGTGTAAATAATTGAAAAATGGTATTTTAGACCTCAGAAAGTCCAATCACCCCCCTGCCCCCCCCTAAAATTTATTTTTCATTCGATTTTAATAAAATTTAAAATGTGGCTTTCTTAGGGTGTAAATAATTGAAAAATGGTATTTTAGACCTCAGAAAGTCCAATCACCCCCCCTGCCCCCCCTAAAATTTAATTTTCATTCGATTTTAATAAAATTTAAAATGTGGCTTTCTTAGGGTGTAAATAATTGAAAAATGGTATTTTAGACCTCAGAAAGTCCAATCACCCCCCTGCCCCCCCCTAAAATTTAATTTTCATTCGATTTTAATAAAATTTAAAATGTGGCTTTCTTAGGGTGTAAATAATTGAAAAATGGTATTTTAGACCTCAGAAAGTCCAATCACCCCCCTGCCCCCCCCCTAAAATTTAATTTTCATTCGATTTTAATAAAATTTAAAATGTGGCTTTCTTAGGGTGTAAATAATTGAAAAATGGTATTTTAGACCTCAGAAAGTCCAATCACCCCCCTGCCCCCCCCTAAAATTTATTTTTCATTCGATTTTAATAAAATTTAAAATGTGGCTTTCTTAGGGTGTAAATAATTGAAAAATGGTATTTTAGACCTCAGAAAGTCCAATCACCCCCCTGCCCCCCTAAAATTTATTTTTCATTCGATTTTAATAAAATTTAAAATGTGGCTTTCTTAGGGTGTAAATAATTGAAAAATGGTATTTTAGACCTCAGAAAGTCCAATCACCCCCTGCCCCCCCCCTAAAATTTAATTTTCATTCGATTTTAATAAAATTTAAAATGTGGCTTTCTTAGGGTGTAAATAATTGAAAAATGGTATTTTAGACCTCAGAAAGTCCAATCACCCCCCTGCCCCCCCTAAAATTTAATTTTCATTCGATTTTAATAAAATTTAAAATGTGGCTTTCTTAGGGTGTAAATAATTGAAAAATGGTATTTTAGACCTCAGAAAGTCCAATCACCCCCCTGCCCCCCCCCTAAAATTTAATTTTCATTCGATTTTAATAAAATTTAAAATGTGGCTTTCTTAGGGTGTAAATAATTGAAAAATGGTATTTTAGACCTCAGAAAGTCCAATCACCCCCCTGCCCCCCTAAAATTTATTTTTCATTCGATTTTAATAAAATTTAAAATGTGGCTTTCTTAGGGTGTAAATAATTGAAAAATGGTATTTTAGACCTCAGAAAGTTCAATCACCCCCCCCTGCCCCCCCTAAAATTTATTTTTCATTCGATTTTAATAAAATTTAAAATGACGCTTTCTTAGGGTGTAAATAATTGAAAAATATATTAATCAAATATTTAAAATAAAAAATAAAAACTCTTCCTCATAATTAATTAAAATACATTTATCTGGACAACTCTTAGTCATATCCCGAGACGCCGCCCGCCAGGGCTGGCGGGGTAGGGTTGCCGAAGGCAACCCTACCGCAGCTAGTCTTTTATTAAATGAATAATCGAAATCCTATTTGTTATTTATTGAGTGCATTTTATTGCCTCGTAGCGTTCGTTACTCTATCGTATTTTTTTCCCTAAAGAATCACTTGTTCTAGTTATAAATTGTTGTATTTCCAAGTGAAGTGCTGCTAATAGATTGTATTTGCTAGTCGTTTTAATATCCCAATTTGGTTGAGGCGAGAGAGAGAGAAAGAGAGAGGGAGGGAGTTAGTCGTTTATTCTATCCGAATTGGAGGAGTGAGCGCATCAGGTTCTAATCATCATGAGGAATAATTGTCTCGTATATTCTCTCTCTCTCTCTCTCTCTCTCTCTGGCCTTTCGCATCATCACATTTTGTAGAGATAGAGGATAATGTGGAAATATTTATATAGCTGGAGAATGAATATTAGGCGCCTTTTAAGAAGAAATTTTGCATTTATGAGTCAGAAATTTTTTCTATTTTTTGTGTATGAAAATTTCAATTTAATTGTTAATTTTTTCAGAAATTCTAAGCTCAGAACTCTTTTTTTTTTTTTTTTTTATTCTTTCAGGCTATTGACCAGAGGTTATTCCGCCCACTTTCTTTTATATACAATATTTACAAAATACATTAATATAAAAACCAATTAATATCAAAAATACATACATATACAAAAGGCTCAGAACTCTGAACATCAATTAACTTTTTCATTTTTGATGAAATTTTAAAATGAAGAAAATTATTTTAAGAATTCCAATGTTTATACAGTGAGAAACCCCAATTAACGCTGTTCAGTTTGGCGTTGTGGTGCAATTAAAGAAAAAAATTAATTATATAAAAATTTTAATTATTTTTTAAGCCCTCGGGGCTTGGTGTAGAGGTTAGCGTGCTAACCTCGTATACCAAACGTCGCGGGTTCGGACCCCACGCAGTCTGATGATTTTATTTAAGCCATTTGGATACCAAATGGCTTAAATAAGAATGCCTGGATCCCAATAAATATATTTATATAATAACGGTTATCGTAAAGTCTTATATGGCCTAAGCCTTTGCCTTTGGTAAGAGAAAGTTGTGTTCTGTGATTGTCACACCAGATTTTTTGTGACGACATATTTTTAGTTTCCGTCAATATTTATCAAAATTCAAGTAAATTCATGTAAAATTTATAAACATGGGAATATATATATATTTTGTTACCAAGGCAACCATCTCTCCTATCTCTCCTATGAAGTCCAAGAGTAAAGGGGACTTCAGAAGATTTCAATGAAAAAATGAGAATATACATTTTAAAGAGCAACTTTTATGAATTTTAAACAAAATCATTGGAGCAAATTTTGAGAAAATCGAAAAAAAAAAAAACTGAAAAAGAGCATCTGTAAAGTACTAGTACTTTTTGGCCGATTTTGTTCAAAAGCTTATTTTCAGACTCCAGGGGGTGTTTAACATAAATATAAAATTTCAACCTCCTAGCTCAATTTCTTCATGCTTTAAAATGAACACAGACAGACCATGTTGCGAAAACCACTTTTTTGGACTCAGGGGACCTCAAAACGTGTATATCCATCAAAATTTCGATATCGAATTTTTGACATGAATCCAATACTTTTCTCTCTATATATATTAACATATATAGAAGTATGAGAAAATAAAAACTACATGAAAATTCGGCAGAATTCTTTACAGTCAGACTGAATTTGATATACCATGGGGAACATAAACATTTGCACCCTGAGCAATCTGAAAGACGCCTACTGTTAGGCAGCCCAATTGACTCACCACTACATATGCACTGTCTGTGTGAATTTACCTGAGGTAGGGTTCTGAGGGTCTTTTAGGATAGACCATAAACCATCCCTTTGGACAATACAGTATAAATGCATAATGTCTTTACCCCAGTGGCGTAGCGAGAGGGGGGCAAGGGGGGTCATCATGCCCCGGGCGCTACTCACAAAGGGGCGCCAAATGGTCCGCAAAACAAAAAAATAATTTTAATGTCCGGGAAAAAAATTAAAAAAATTTTCCGAGTGACGGAAAAATTTGGTTTCGCAAATAAAATAAAATTTTTTCCGCCGCAGGAAGGGGGAAAAATTCCGCAAAACTTAGCCTCCCTAAAAAAAAAAGGTAAAATGATTTTAACAGCAGGGCAAAAAAATTTTCCGCAGGCAAGAAAATTTTTGAGTTCGGGCCTCCAAAAAAATTTCTATATACGCCCCTGTATAATGTTATGGTTTTCGAATGGGGGGGCGCTAAAAAGGTATTGTGCCCCGGGCGCGAGTTGAGCTCACTACGCCACTGCTTTACCCCTGTTTTTTTGACGTGACAACGTCTTACAAATCATGTGTCTATAGTGGCAGGTTAGGGGGCAAGCATAAAAAAGTTTTTTGAAATAATAATTATTATTCTTCAAATAAATCTGCAAGTTACGAGTAATCAAGCTGGTAAGTGAAGGTAATAAAGAAAGGGAAAAATTATTATTTTTTCCTTTTTGACATGATCCAACAAAAACAAACAGTCTTGTTAAATATTGTACCGGATTATAGCCTATACTGTATATGATTCAGTTAAAGTTCGAATCGAGGTATTTTGAAAACTAATATCTTATTCAAATATATAGATCTCTAAAAATATTTAAAAATATAAAGTGTTTGATATTGTAATGCTTAAAATTAAAGAAAAGTCTATTTTTTGTAGACCTGCTGATGGCCACAAGTTTAAGTTGAAAGTGAATAAAGGGAAACATTTTTAATACGCACGTTGGATTACAACAAGCCACAAGATTATTAATTTTAACTATTTAAATAATACCACATTTCATTTACTCTTCATCTTTGGGAATTTTTTTTTTTTTATTTTATAACCCTTTTAAATTATTCAAAAATGTAATTAAACTAAATAAATTACTTTTTATTATAAAAAATAAGCCTTAACTGTAACACAACATTCAGAATATGGGGGAGAAAATTATATTCCTTAATAGAGAGAGGCGTTTTTTTTTCCTTTATTTTCAGTTGTAATTAAAAAGGAAAAAAAATTTAATCATCTACAAGATGTCGTCATCATCTCACGTGACTTACATACAGTGTTAGAAAATTAACAAGAAAATAAGACTTGTTTTTATTTTACCTTTAAAAAGAGAGAGATATTTTTTTTTTTTTTAATCTAATTTGACCTTTTTTTGTTTGCGTAATTATCATTATTAATAAATTTATAAAATGAGATGATGTGACTAAAGCCATTACTCAACTTGATAGTTTGTGAAAAATTAATTAATATAATAGAAAAAACCACTAAAAATTATTCTATCAAAATCGTTAAAACAAACTGAAAAAGTGCATCAGTCAAGTACTAAAATCTTTTATTCAAAAACTTCTAGTTATAAGCCTGTGGGGAACCTAAATATCTAATTTTTAGCTCTTTTTATTCTTAAGGGGGTTCAGGAACGACGTCTAAACGTACTTAAAAAAAAAAAACTAGACTATTATAAGGAATTTTTCAATGCGGTTTTTTTTTTTTAAATGAATTAAATTCATAAGAGATTATTGGGACATCGAGTTATA
Source organism: Euborellia annulipes (assembly GCA_023213315.1). Classification (NCBI taxonomy): domain Eukaryota; kingdom Metazoa; phylum Arthropoda; class Insecta; order Dermaptera; family Anisolabididae; genus Euborellia; species Euborellia annulipes. The sequence continues at coordinate 6,934 of JAKCPI010018962.1, read as the reverse complement.
ATTTTTTTAATGACTTATTAAAAAATTATCGTAATTAATTTTTTTGTTATCAAGCAAATACAAAAAAACAATCTGGCCCAATAATCTTTAATTTTTTTTTAAATTTAAAAATGAATTTATTGTTATTATTAATCACTTATTAAATAAGAAATTTTTAAAATAAGCTTAGATGGTTTATTTAAATTTCAACTGTCAAATTAGTTCAGCATTCTTGCAATAGATGGCAGGCTAGTCTAACAGCCGATACAGTATTAGCCTATATCTAGCCTATATTTATATATTTTTATGCTTTTATAAAAGATACATAATATATAATAACATTTATAAAGTATTTATTGTTAAAAGATCAATGGAAATCAACCAAATGCATTAAATATTATTAGCTACCATTTTGACATCTCTTGGCAAATTTTTGAATTACTTGATATTTGGGCATACTTTTTATGACACACTATGCCATCTTATCGGGAAAAACAGTCTTCACTCCCGAGGCCCCTTAAGTTATTTTGTTTACGCCCACACGGATTTACAAAACGTGCATTTCCATCAAAATCTAGACATCAAATTTGTGACAAACTCTCTTGAATATAATAGAAAGAAAAAATCCTTTTTGGTTCATTGGTTAGCCTCCCCCCAAAAATATAAATATTTATTCGATATCTGTTAATGGATTTAAAAAAAAATATATTTATTATCTCTATCTTCATCAAAAATGTATAAATGGCGAATAAAATTTCTCCTTTTAGTAAAAAAAAAAAAAAAAAAACCAAATATATATGTTCGCTCGTTTCCGATCAAATTTATCTAGCATGAAAATATTGATTAGATAATAAAATAAAAATAAGGCGGCAAAAAAAAAATAAAAAAAAGGTTTATGTAGAGAGAGAGAGAGAGAGAGCAGTGGCTCCATCTATCGGGAAATTGGGTAAATGGTTTTTGTCAATTTAGGACGTATCAATGCTATCTGCATGGCAATTAACTTTGGTACAGTGAGTGACAATATTAAATCCCACCCAAGCGTTTTCTACTTGTGATTATTTCATTGTTTTTATAAAAGAAAATGAAAATCTTTATTGGAAATTTTCTAGATTTGAACCTTGAAAGATTCCATTAAAAAATTTATAATATTTTTTTTTAAACAATTAAATAATTACAAGTAGAAAACGCATGGGCGGGGCTTAATATTGTCCCTCACTGTACATGTCAGTCATATAGTACTTAATTGGAATGGGTTTGCAATATTTTTACTTTGCAAAGCAAACCTAACCTTAAAGTGTATCAGAATTCCCTGAAAGGAAGATAGGCAACCCAAAAGATAACATTTCAATAGACCTTTCACTGAGTTCCATTATATCAATTGGCAATAGATATCTTAACAACCCAATAGTCCTTCATGATCTCTTCTCAAAAACAACGTCATTTTCCTTTGATTTTCCAGCCATTCAGGAAATGAGAACGGCTCAGAAAGGTTCTTCCAAGCCCCCCCCCTCCCCATTTTTTTAAATAAATAAATAAAAAAATTTTTTTTTTTTTTTTTAAAAAATATTTAAATTATTTTTTATTTTTTTTATTTTTTTTTTTTTTTTAATTTTTGATATAAAAATAATAAAAAAAAAAAACATAGAATTTTTGTTTGGGTGGGGGGGGGCGGGCCCCCCCCGAATACGCCACTGCTTCCAAGTAAGACCATGATAATGAAGGAATGATTCAACTCAGTGGCAAAAAAATCAGGTTTTATGTTATGGAAGGAACGAGGAGAGTGATAACAAGTTCAGGATCATCATGATTATGTCCCAAAAACAAATAGAGAAGATGTAATCTTTGCCAGATTGCAAATAGGCCACTGCAAAGCAACACATTTGCATCTGAGTTATTGTGGATTTCCAATAAGTGTGAAACACACTGCCAAGCAACCAGAAAATTTTTCTTTAAAAAAACAACAATTTTAAAGAACTATCAAGGTACAGTAAGAATAAAATGCAGCAATTTTTAAAGATTTCTATTTCTAAACAAATACAGAGTTAGTTACAAACGCTCAAAGAAAGATATAGAAAAAAAATACTTTAATTTGGGAACAGCAAATACTATGCCATGTTTTTAAAAATTATGACCGGTAAATGACGTCCTCCATTGTTGACACAGAGACAAATTCTTTTCCTGAGAGTTGTCGATAGCTCTAAGGTTTTCCACAATCTTTCACTCAATTTTTGCGAAACCTTCAATTTTTGTGAGCGCATGTGAAGATCTCTGTGCAGGATTCTTCTTATATTCCTATCAGACAAGCCCAAGGAAGCTGCATCCTTAGGTAATTGCTAGACAGCCACTAACAACCGCGCTAAATTTTTCGGGGTTGTTACAGTTCAGAGATTTTCTTTTCAGAACCTTATGCTCTAAAGTTTGACACCCAAAATTGATTAGTAATATCGGGAACAGAACCAAGTAGGCAAAGTTTGAACCGAATGCGAAATTCTCGCTGAGTAGTAGCCTAATCACAGAACCATCCTTATGAATACACTCTTTCACAATAAAAACACAATGCTCACCTATCCAAGCCATTGGAAAATGGCACCTACACCGCTAACCAATGATACCCTCTCCACATCAGTCTTTCCAACATAACACACAGCTGCCTATTCAAATACAGGAAGGATTTTTGCCGGACCCTGTATAAATTCAGCTATATTAACAGCTGGCGCCCTTAACTGTGGCCCACTTTGGTGCCATTATTCTAGAAATATATTAATTAATAAGTGGATCATTTGGGTGTACAGTGAGTGACAATATTAAGTTCCACCCAAGAGTTTTCTACTTGTGATTATTTCATTGTTTTTAAAAAAATATTATATATATTTTTAATGGAAACTTTAATGGTTCAAACCTACAAAATTTCCAATATGGATTTTCATTTTCTTTTATAAAGACACTGAAATAATCACAAGTAGAAAACGCATGGGTGGGACTTAATATTGACCCTCACTGTACCTATCTTCTAGCTGCGGAGACAGATAGATTGATAGGCCTATATAGATGTTATTGAACGAGGGCGATTTGGAAAGTAACCGCCGTTTTGAAAAAAAAAAAAGACAAATAGTAAAAAATTATTTTTGAAGCCAATTTTATTTTTACATGAAAATACATGTCTTAAACTATTTTTCAACATATTCAAACACAGGAACAAGAGGTAGTCGAAAGGCGCCAAGTCCCGGGTAATCGAATTGCTCCCAATGAAACTGCCGAATAAGCGATTGAATGACATCGACAGTAGGGTTTGGACACCGGTGGAAACCGAAACCGGTATACCGGTTTTTTGGCTAATTTTCAAAAAACCGAGAAATCGAGTTTTCCCAGAAAAACCGAATTCGGTTTTTTTTTTTCATTTTTCCTTCAGTAATACTTGTATTCAAATTATAAATTAGCCCATTAACCCATGGTTCAGAGAGAAGACATTAGCTTCTAGTGGCTTGGGGTTTCGAGTTCGCTTCCCGTCCCAAGCGAGAAAAATTTATTTCATTTGAAATAAATAGGGATGGGGTCTAAATGGCCTTAGATGCGGAAAAAGACCTTAAACAAATTTAAAAAAAAAAATTATAAATTATTTATATTTTTTCCTCTTTTTCTAATACTTAAATAATCCATTCTATATATAATAATAACAGTGTCCGTCTGTCCGTCCGTCTTCCACTATCTGTTTGATAAACTGGAATTTTTGAACGAAATTTTGCAGTTTTATAGAGGACGCTATGGAGAGTCCAAGAAAAATACTAGGGTCCCGAAATTCCTATAACTTTTTCATTTGTTAATTCCTAAAGTTACGATTTCTCCCATAGGAAATGTATAAAGAAATATCTATATATTCTTTTCATTTATATATTCTATGAATGTTAATGTTGGTAAATCTTCAAGCAGCCACTGGATTAGAATAGTCATGATAATTTTCTTTTCTTAATTAAGAAAGAGGCGAGGGTCCGCCGCAGGCTGGCCCGAGGCAGCTGGAGAGGGCTCCAGGGGGGCCTAGCCCCCCTGTCTAGACGCCAGTCCGTTTCTCCCTAATTAAGAAAGGCGAGGGTCCGCCGCAGGCAGGGGCACGGTTATTAAAAACTAATTCTATAAAATTTTGCTTTAAAATTTAACTTCCAAAAATGGTGGTGCGTTCTAAATAGATTCAGATGTAGAAAAAAAAAACGGTTTAAAACCGGTTTACCGGTTTTCCGCTTTGTAAAAACCGAAAAACCGGTTTTCAAAATTTTCCGGTTTTTTCCAAACCCTAATCGACAGTATGGGGCTGAGCATTGCCATTGGAGCAACACAATTCCTTCAGCCCGGATTTCACGCCGTCCGATTACCACTTGTTCTTACACATGAAACGGTGGAAGACCTTTGGATCTGACAATGAGACGAAAAATGCTGTGGAATCGATACTGGCGGAAGTTTCTTTGCAGATGGTATACAAAAACTGATCACCCGCTACGACAAGTGCTTGAATTTAGGCGGAAACTATGTTGAAAAATAGTTTAAGACATATATTTTCATGTAAAAATAAAATTGGCTCCAAAAATATATTTTTTTTTTAAAGGGATAAAACAAATCAAGTTCGAAGTCGGGGAGGGGGGGGGGAGTATATAAGGAAAACATCACCATTGTTTATAAAAGTTGTATAAAATATAATTCAAATAAAATTATATTAATAAATTTCTGAAAGAAACATTATATTTATTTATTTTATTTTTATCCAACTTCATTGATATTGAATGAATGTATTAATTAATAATAAAAAAAAAAAACCCTGGCCCACTAAAAAAATAAACGACATGTAAATAAATATGAATGAATGTTGAAAAAAAAAAAAAAAAAAATTGAAAATTTTTAAGCTCTCTTCAAAATACGTAGAATATGATATCGATTATTGAATATTGGCTTAATAGAGATTGGATTGAATTGAATACAAAAAAAAAAAAAAAAATCTGATATGACCAAAATACGAACGAATTTTTTTTTTCGTTAATTTCTACCTTATGTTCCAAAAATCTTGACATTTATTAAATTAGATTACATGCATAGGACGTAAATAGTGATTTGATCTCCGATTAAAATAATTAAAATATTGATCTTTTTTTTGTTTAATTAATTTTTGAAATTAGTAAAAAGAAATTGTAAGAAGTGTTTAGAAAAAAATCTGGTGTGACTGGCGCACACAACTTTCTCTTACCTTCGATAATCGAAAAATGTGTTCTGTGCTTGTCGCACCAGATTTTTGTGTCGACATATATTTAGTTTCCGCAAACATATTAAAATTCAAGATGGAAAATTTAAAAAATGTGAAAATATATTTATATTTTGTTACCATGAGTCAAAAATTGAATTAATTTTAACTCCCATGTTAACCATTTCTCCTATCTTATACAAGAGTAAAGTGTGCTTCAAACAATTTCGAAACCAAAATGAGAATATACATTTTAAAGAGCATCAAAAAAATAATTGATTTTTGAATTTTAATCAAAATTGTTAGAGTGATTTTTGAGAAAATCGAAAAAAACTGAAAAATTACACCAGTAAAGTACTAGTACTCTTTGGCCAATTTTGTTCAAAAGATTATTTTCACCTCTCAGGGAGATGTCTAACTTAAATTAAAATAAAATTTCAACCTCGTAGCTCATTTCGTTGTTGAGATATTTTGTTTACAGACACAAAGACAGACCATGTCGCCAAAACCACTTTTTGTATTCAGGGGACATCAAAACGTGTATATCCATCAAATAGAATTTTTGACATGAATCCAATACTTTCTCTCTATATACTGTAAATATTACATATATATATATATATATACATAGGTAAGAGAAAGTAAAAAAATTTTTGTATTAGTATTGCTCCAAAAACAAAATGAACTCAATTTGTTTAGTAGAAGATGCAATAGAAACATACAAATATTGACTTTTATGAATATCAATGATTAAAATTGAAAATTAAATTTGAATTTTAATTGAATTCTTAATAATTCATGTGAGATTTAATTATCTAATTAAATTTATTAATTTATATTAAAAATTCTCTAATTACATGGAATTTTGAGCAGTGACGCAATGTCATGCGGGGTGGAAATTCGGTGTGGACAAACAGCCTGTGAAACGTCACCCGATACTAGATAAATTTAGCAGCTGATTGGAGAGGGAAAAAAATGATAGAGTCCAATTAAAATTTGAATAATAACTGAGAGTAGCTTTCTCAATTATTATTCGTGAAAAATTTATATCGGATCGGGTCACTAATCCTTTTACAGCAGCTGGATCGAATCGTCTGAACTGGCCTGACCTGCGGATCCGATCGCAAATTCTTTTAAAAGATTTTCCCCATTCCTGTTTTTACTTTCTCTTACCTCTATATGTGTTAATATAGAAAAGTTTGGTTTCATGTCAAAAATTCGATGTTGGGATTTTGATGGATATACACGTTTTGATGACCCCTGAATACAAAAAAGTTCGCGACATGGTCTGTCTGTGCTCAATTTAAAGCATGAAGTAATTGAGCTAACAAAGAGAGTTGAATTTTTATATTTATAAGTTAGACACCCACCTAGGGCGTAAAAATAAACTTTTGATCAAAATCGGCCAAAAAGTACTAGTACTTTACTGATGCTCTTTTTCAGTTTTTTTTCGATTTTCTCAAAAATCGCTCCACAAATTCAAAAATCAATTATTTTTTAGATGCTCTTTAAATTGTATATTCTCATTTTGCCATTGAACTACAGTCACACCAGAATTTTTAAAAACAAAAGAGCATGTGTGTAGCTAGCTATGATTAGTTTTATGTTTTAACCGAAGTATCTTTTGAGGATTTTATTGTCCGAAACATCTCCTTTGACTTTGCTATTGCCTCTCTATACTTTCTTTCTCTTTTGAATGAAAAGAAAAAGTCTAGCTCAGTGGTTCCCAATTTG
>JAKCPI010018961.1:0-14953 GCA_023213315.1 Euborellia annulipes | reverse complement strand
TATAGAGGCAATTATAAAAAGAGGAAGTCTTTACATTCCAAAGTCAAAGATGTTTCGGACAATACTATCCTCAAAAGACACTTCGGTTAAAACATAAAAACTAATCAATAGCACATGCTCTTTTGTTTTAAAAATTCTGGTGGACTGCAATTCAATGGCAAAATGAGAATATACAATTTAAAGAGAAATATAAAAAATAATTGATTTTTAAATTTGGAGCAAATTTTGAAAAAAACGAAAAGAAAAATCTTGAATCTATATCCATCAAAATCTCGGCATCGAATTTTTGACATGAAACCAATACTTTCTTTTCTCTCATATATATTAACACATATAGAGGTAAGAAAAGTAGAAACAGGAATGGGGAAAATCTTTTAAAAGAATTTGCGATCGGATCCGCAGGTCAGGCCAGTTCGGACGATTCGATCCAGCTGCTGTAAAAGGATTAGTGACCCGATCCGATATCATTTTTCACGAATAATAATTGAGAAAGCTACCTCTCAGTTATTATTCAAATTTTAATTGGACTCCATCATTTTTTTTCCCTCTCACAGTCAGCTGCTAAATTTATCTAGTATCGGGTGACGTTTCACAGGCTGGTTGTCCACCCCTTGATTTCCACCCCGCATGACATTGCGTCACTGCTCAAAATTCCATGTAATTAGAGAATTTTTAATATAAATTAATAAATTTAATTAGATAATTAAATCTCACATGAATTATTAAGAATTCCAATTAAAATTCAAATTTAATTTTCAATTTTTAAATCATTGATATTCATAAAAGTCAATATAAAAAATTTGTATATTTCTATTGCATCTTCTACTAAACAAATTGAGTTCATTTTGTTTTTGGAGCAATACTAATACAAACAATTTTTTTTACTATCTCTTACCTATGTACATATATATATATGTAATATTTACAGTATATAAGAGAAAGTATTGGTTCATGTTTCAAAAATTCTTATTTGATGGATATACGTTTTGATGTCCCCTGAATACAAAAAAAGTGGTTTTGGCGACATGGTCTGTCTTTGTGCCTGTAACAAAATGTCCCAACAACGAAATGAGCTACGAGGTTGAAATTTTATATTTAAGTTAGACATCCCCTGAGAGGTGAAAATAATCTTTTGAACAAAATTGGCCAAGGTATAATGTACTTTACTGTGTTTTTTCAGTTTTTTTTCGATTTTCTCAAAAATCGCTCTAACAATTTTAATTAAAAAAAAATCAATTATTTTTTTGATGCTCTTTAAAATGTATATTCTCATTTTGGTTTCGAAATTGTTTAAAGCACTACTTTTACTCTTGTATAAGATTGAGAAATGGTTAACATGGGAGTTAAAATTAATTCAATTTTTGACTCATGGTAACAAAATATAAATATATTTTCACATTTTTTAAATTTTCCATCTTGAATTTTAATATGTTTGCGGAAACTAAATATATGTTGACACAAAAATCTGGTGCGACAAGCACAGAACACATTTTTCGATTATCGAAGGTAAGAGAAAGTTATGTGCTGTGCGTCCAGTCACACCAGATTTTTTTCTAAACACTTCTTACAATTTCTTTTTACTAATTTCAAAAATAGATTAAACAAATCAATATTTTAATTATTTTAATCGGAGATCAAATCAATATTAACGTCCTATGCATGTAATCTAATTTAATAAATGTCAAGATTTTTTGGAACATAAGGTAGAAATTAACGAAAAAAAAATTCGTTCGTATTTTTGGTCATATCAGATTTTTTTTTTTTTTTTTTTGTATTCAATTCAATCCAATCTCTATTAAGCCAATATTCAATAATCGATATCGTATTCTACGTATTTTGAAGAGAGCTTAAAAATTTTCAATTTTTTTTTTTTTTTTTTTTTTTCAATCAACATTCATTCATATTTATTTACATGCCGTTTATTTTTTAGTGGGGCCAGGGTTTTTTTTTTATTATAATTAATACATTCATTCAATATCAATGAAGTTGGATAAAAATAAAAAATAAATAAATATAATGTTTCTTTCAGAAATTTATTAATATAATTTTATTTGAATTATATTTTATACAACTTTTATAAACAATAGTGATGTTTTGCTTATATACTCCCCCCCCCCCCTCCCCGACTTCGAACTTGATTTGTTTTATCCCTTTAAAAAAAAATATATATTTTTGGAGCCAATTTTATTTTTACAGTCTTAAACTATTTTTCAACATAGTTTCCGCCCAAGTTCAACCACTTGTCGTAGCGGGTGATCAGTTTTTGTATACCATCCAGTGACGGCGCTAGCTTATTCTCAGCGGGGGGGCAGGAGTGGGGCAACCTTACTAACAGGGGGGCAGTCAAATCTATAGGCTATATCAAACGGGAAACAAAAAAATCTGGTGTGACTGGACGCATCAGATTCAGATTTTTTGTCTACATATAGTTTTCGACACTAAGGTACATTAGAATTGAAGATGAGAAATTTACAAAAATGGGAAAATATTAATATTCTGTTACCATGACCACCATTTCTACTCTTTCCTATGAAGTACAAGAGTAAAGTGTATTTCAAAAGATTTCAAGGGCAAAATGAGAGTATAGATTTTTAAGATAATCTAAAAAATGTTACACCAACCAGCACTGAAATGTCTTGAAACCTAACCGATTGTCGTGCAAGGAAATATTTTCAGTTTTGGTTGGCATTATCCCTCACTTATCACTTGAAAATTTTGAAGAAGTTCCATCAATTGAACAAAGGTCTGTACTAGTTGTACAATTTGTTTCTCAGCCTGAAATTGCCATTAGAGTGATCTGAAAGTAGCAAACAAACAAGCTTCCCATTGATAAAAATTATTTAGAATATGTGAGGTTTCACTAACAACTTGTAAGTTGTAAATGAAAGAAATATTGATTTTCTAACTCGATATATTTCGGGCTATTAACCCATCTTCAGGAGTACATGTGATTTAGGACATGTGAGTTAGAAATTCAATATTTCTTTCATTTACAACTTAGTGAAACCTCACATATTCTAAATAATTTTTACTTATAAATATGTTTCACGGAAAACCTACACCACTTTCCCTCCAAACTTCCCATTGGCGTTTTGCTTGTTTTCAAATTTTAAAATTGAAATATCTCAGAACTATATATAGGCCTAGTACTGAGATATTTGTGGGTTAAATAGTATCTGCGCCCGACCCCTTTATATCTGAAGGTCCAGGAATTTTTGTGAAAGAGATTGGCTTGGTTACTGAGGCGCGAAATTTCTCAAAATCAGTATCAATTTCTTCTGAATCACTTGCGATCAAGGGCGGTCCCAGAGGGGGGTCAAGGGGTCGTGACCCCCCCCCCCCCCCCAAAATCTTTTCTTTTTTTTTAACACACACTTTTTTTCCCATTCACACAATCTTTTCGGCAACTTAGGCCATTTAAGACTTAAACGATACTCATATTTGATTAATATATATTTATTGGGGTCCAGGCCCATTTATTTATACTATAAAAAAAAAAAAAACAGTGACCCCCCCCCCCCACAAATGTAAGGCTAGGACCGCCCTTGCTTGCGATCACTTGAGCTTGATTCATAAGGTTGTGGATTTCCACCTGTACTTGAACTATTTTGTATAAAATATATACAAAGTTTGTTATATTGTGGCTCAATGAAGTTATTGGATATTTTTCTTTTCGATGACATTTTAATGGCCCAAAGAAAGATATCTACTTGACAAAAACTTAAGGTGCGCGTCTCGGGGTGCTAATTTTGGGACTTTCCAGCGGCCACAATTTTTGAAGCTATCGCCCTCAAATTTTTTTTAAATTAAAGCTATTTAAAATATCTACAACTTATAGAAGCCCTTTTTTTGGTTTTCGAAAAAAAAATTTTTTTTTTTAGATTAATGGCATTAAATAAAAGATATTTTAAAAAAAGGAGCTCTATAAGTTGTAGATAATTAAATTAGTAATCATTGTGTTAAAAAATAATTAATTTTTTGCCTTTAATTAATTAGCTGGAAAGTCTAGAATGAAATGGAACAAGTTGCGTGTTATCCAATGGGGGAACACTAACGCCATCTGGTGCCGCCTCGAGTCAATCGTGTTTTAACGGTTTTCCGAGACGCGCACCTTAAGGGTAACTAAATTTATTTATTAAAATAAGAATAAAAAAATAATCTTTCTTTTTACTTTGTAATAAAAAAGCTCAAAGCTTAAATTAAATTTTTGTAAGGAAAAGTGAATAAAAATTTTAGAAATTTTTTTTTTGTTTTCATCCTGATTGGGGGGGGGCATCCAGGGGGGCAGAGGTCCTTGCCGGGGGGCGCATGCCCCCCCTAGCCCCCCCCGTAGCGCCGTCACTGATACCATCTGCAAAGAAACTTCCGCCAGTATCGATTCCACAGCATTTTTCGTCTCATTGTCAGATCCAAAGGTCTTCCACCGTTTCATGCGTAAGAACAAGTGGTAGTCGGACGGCGCCAAGTCCGGAGCTGAAGGAATTGTGTTGTTCGTGCCAATGCTCAGCCCCATACTGTTGATGTCATTCAATCGCTTATTCGGCAGTTTCATTGGGAGGAATTCGATTACCCGGGACTTGGCGCCTTTCGACTACCTCTTGTTCCTGTGTTTGAATATGTTGAAAAATAGTTTAAGACATGTATTTTCATGTAAAAATAAAATTGGCTTCAAAAATAATTTTTTACTATTTGTCTTTTTTTTTTCAAAACGGCGGTTACTTTCCAAATCGCCCTCGTTCAATAACATCTATATAGACCTATCAATCTATCTGTCTCCGCAGCTAGAAGATAGGTACAGTGAGGGTCAATATTAAGTCCCACCCATGCGTTTTCTACTTGTGATTATTTCAGTGTCTTTATAAAAGAAAAAGAAAAATCCATATTGGAAATTTTGTAGGTTTGAACCATTAAAGTTTCCATTAAAAATATATATAATATTTTTTTAAAAACAATGAAACAATCACAAGTAGAAAACTCTTGGGTGGAACTTAATATTGTCACTCACTGTACACCCAAATGATCCACTTATTAATTAATATATTTCTAGAATAATGGCACCAAAGTGGGCCACAGTTAAGGGCGCCTGCTGTTAATATAGCTGAATTTATACAGGGTCCGGCAATAATCCTTCCTGTATTTGAATAGGCAGCTGTGTGTTATGTTGGAAAGACTGATGTGGAGAGGGTATCATTGGTTAGCGGTGTAGGTGCCATTTTCCAATGGCTTGGATAGGTGAGCATTGTGTTTTTATTGTGAAGGAGTGTATTCATAAGGATGGTTCTGTGATTAGGCTACTACTCAGCGAGAATTTCGCATTCGATTCAAACTTTGCCTACTTGGTTCTGTTCCCGATATTACTAATCAATTTTGGGTGTCAAACTTTAGAGCATAAGGTTCTGAAAAGAAAATCTCTGAACTGTAACAACCCCGAAAAAATTTAGCGCGGTTGTTAGTGGCTGTCTAGCAATTACCTAAGGATGCAGCTTCCTTGGGCTTGTCTGATAGGAATATAAGAAGAATCCTGCACAGAGATCTTCACATGCGCTCAGACAAATTGATGGTTTCGCAAGAATTGAGGAGTTTGTGAAACTCGTAGAGCTATCGACAACTTCAGGAAAAGAATTTGTCTCTGTGTCAACAATGGAGGACGTCATTTATCGGTCATAATTTTTAAAAACATGGCATAGTATTTGCTGTTCCCAAATTAAAGTATTTTTTTCTATATCTTACTTTGAGCGTTTGTAACTAACTCTGTATTTGTTTAGAAATAGAAATCTTTAAAAATTGCTGCATTTTATTCTTACTGTACCTTGATAGTTCTTTAAAATTGTTGTTTTTTTTAAAGAAAAATTTTCTGGTTGCTTGGCAGTGTGTTTCACACTTATTGGAAATCCACAATAACTCAGATGCAAATGTGTTGCTTTGCAGTGGCCTATTTGCAATCTGGTAAAGATTACATCTTCTCTATTTGTTATTGGGACATAATCATCCAAACGTTTTATGATCCTGAACTTGTTATCACTCTCCTCGTTCCCTCCATAACATAAAAACCTTATTTTTTTGCCACTGAGTTGAATCATTCCTTCATAATCATGGTCTTACTCTGGAAGAACCTTCCTTAGCCGTTCTCAATTCCTGAATGGCTGGAAAATCAAAGGAAAATGACGTTGTTTTTGAGAAACATTAGATCATGAAGGACTATTGGGTTGTTAAGATATCTATTGCCAATTGCTATTATGGAACTCAGTGAAGTCCAAGGGCGTCCGCAGGATTTTTGCAGGGGGGGGGCATGTCACTTCCAGATAAGTTAAAAAACGTACTTTGATATTAATAATGTTATACATCTTTTAGTATTTAAAGCTTTCTCACCGCGGCAAGGTGGATGTATACTGAGAAAGGTTTTTTTGTATTTTTTTTCGTTTTATACATTTTTTTGTATCATTTTAATTTTCAGGGGGCAGCCTGGTTGCCCCCCTGCGAAGCCCATGGTGAAGTTTATTGAAATGTTATCTTTTGGGTTGCCTATCTTCCTTTCATGGAATTCTGATACACTTTAAGATTAGGTTTGCTTTGCAAAGGAAAAATATTGTAAACCCATTCCAATTAAGTACTATATGACTGACATGTACAGTGAGGGACAATATTAAGCCCCGCCCATGCGTTTTTCTACTTGTAATTATTTAATTGTTTAAAAAAAATATTATAAATTTTTTATTGAATCTTTCAAGGTTCAAATCTAGAAAATTTCCAATAAAGATTTTCATTTTCTTTTATAAAACAATGAAATAATCACAAGAGAACCTTGGGTGGATTTTTTGTCACTCCTGTACCAAAGTTAATTGCCATGCAGGTAGCATTGATACGTCCTAAATTGACAAAAACCATTTACCCAATTTCCCGATAGATGGAGCCACTGCTCTCTCTCTCTCTCTACATAAACCTTTTTTTATTTTTTTTTTTGCCCCCTTATTTTTATTTTATTATCTAATCAATATTTTCATGCTAGATAAATTTGATCGGCAACGAGCGAACATATATATTTGGTTTTTTTTTTTTTTTACTAAAAGGAGAAATTTTATTCGCCATTTATACATTTTTGATGAAGATAGAGATAATAAATTATTATTTTTTTTTTAATCCATTAACAGATATCGAATAAATATTTATATTTTTTGGGGGGAGGCTAACCAATGAACCAAAAAGGATTTTTTCTTTCTATTATATTCAAGAGAGTTTGTCACAAATTTGATGTCTAGATTTTGATGGAAATACACGTTTTGTAAATCCGTGTGGGCGTAAACAAAATAACTTAAGGGGCCTCGGGAGTGAAGACATGTTTTTCCCGATAAGATGGCGTAGTGGGTCATAAAAAGTATGCCCAAATATCAAGTAATTCAAAAATTTGCCAAGAGATGTCAGAATGGTAGCTAATAATATTTAATGCATTTGGTTGATTTTCATTGATCTTTTAACAATAAATACTTTATAAATGTTATTATATATTATGTATCTTTTATAAAAGCATAAAAATATATAAATATAGGCCAGATATAGGCTAATACTATATCGGCTGTTAGACTAGCCTGCCATCTATTGCAAGAATGCTGAACTAATTTGACAGTTGATTTTTAAATAAACCATCTAAGCTTATTTTAAAAAATTTCTTATTTAATAAGTGATTAATAATAACAATAAATTCATTTTTAAATTTAAAAAAAATTAAAGATTATTGGGACAGATTGTTTTTTTGTATTTGCTTGATAACAAAAAAATTAATTACGATAATTTTTTAATAAGTCATTAAAAAAATTATAGCTCGATGTCCCAATAATCTCTTATGAATTTAATTCATTTAAAAAAAAAACCGCATTGAAAAATTCCTTATAATAGTCTAGTTTTTTTAAAGTACGTTTAGACGTCGTTCCTGAACCCCCTTAAGAATAAAAAGAGCTAAAAATTAGATATTTAGCTTCCCCACGGGCTTATAACAAGAAGTTTTTGAATAAAAAATTTTAGTACTTGACTGATGCACTTTTTCAGTTTGTTTTAACGATTTTGATAGAATTAATTTTTAGTGGCTCTTTCTATTATATTAATTAATTTTTCACAAACTATCAAGTTGAGTAATGGCTTTAGTCACATCATCTCATTTTATAAATTTATTAATAATGATAATTACGCAAACAAAAAAAGGTCAAATTAGATTAAAAAAAAAAAAAATATCTCTCTCTTTTTAAAGGTAAAATAAAAACAAGTCTTATTTTCTTGTTAATTTTCTAACACTGTATGTAAGTCACGTGAGATGATGACGACATCTTGTAGATGATTAAATTTTTTTTTTCCTTTTTAATTACAACTGAAAATAAACAAAAAAAAAAAAAAAAGAAAAAAAAGCGCCTCTCTCTATTAAGGAATATAATTTTCTCCCCCATATTCTGAATGTTGTGTTACAGTTAAGGCTTATTTTTTATAATAAAAAGTAATTTATTTAGTTTAATTACATTTTTGAATAATTTAAAAGGGTTATAAAATAAAAAAAAAAAAAAATTCCCAAAGACGAAGAGTAAATGAAATGTGGTATTATTTCTAATAGTTTAAATTAATAATCTTGTGGCTTGTTGTAATCCAACGTGCCTATTAAAAATGTTTCTCTTTTATTCACTTTCAACTTAAACTTGTGGCCATCATCCAAAAATAGACTTTTCTTTAATTTAAGCATTACAATATCAAACACTTTATATTTTTAAATATTTTTCGAATCTATATATTTAATAAGATAATAGATTCAAAATCGCTTTAACTGAATCATATACAGTATAGGCTATAATCCGGTACAATATTTAACAAGACTGTTTGTTTTTGTTGGATCATGTCAAAAAGGAAAAAATAATAATTTTTTCCTTTCTTTATTACCTTCACTTACCAGCTTGATTACTCGTAACTTGCAGATTTATTTGAAGAATAATAATTATTATTTCAAAAAGGCCTGGTTCCGTGCATGCCATGCCTAACCTGCCACTATAAACACATGATTTGAAGATTGTACATAAGAACCAATGGCAAAAAAAAAAAAAACATGGGTTAAAGAAAAACGGAGGTATAGACATTTATACTGTATTATATCAAATTCAGTCTGACTGTAAAGAATAGATTCTGCCGAATTTTCATGTAGTTTTTATTTTCTCTTACCTCTATATATATGTTAATATAAAGAGAGAGAAAGTATTGGATTCATGTCAAAAAATTCGATGTGGAGATTTTGATGGATATACACGTTTTGAGGTCCCCTGAGTCCAAAAAAGTGGTTTTCGCAACATGGTCTGTCTGTGTGGGTCTGACTGTGTATGTTCAATTTAAAGCTTGAA
Organism: Euborellia annulipes; assembly: GCA_023213315.1. NCBI lineage: Eukaryota > Metazoa > Arthropoda > Insecta > Dermaptera > Anisolabididae > Euborellia > Euborellia annulipes. Next base: position 5,588 of record JAKCPI010018961.1, on the reverse strand, counting down.
GGAATTGAGCTAGGAGGTTGAAATGTTATATTTAAGTTAGACACCCATCTAGGGCGTGAAAATAAGCTTTTGAACAAAATCGGCCAAAAAGTACTAGTACTCTACTGATGTACTTTTTCAGTTTTCTTTTTTTTCGATTTTCTCAAAATTCGCTCTTTATTATCTTCACTTACCAGCTTGAGTACTCGTAACTTGCAGATTTAAAATTCATAAATCAACTATTTTTTAGATTCTCTTTAAAATGCATATTCTCAATTTGCCATTGAAATCTTTTGAAGACCACTTTACTCTTGGACTTCATAGGAAAGAAAGAAGAAATGGTTTCCTTGGTGACAAAATATAAATATTTTCCCATACTTATAAATTTTACATCTTGAATTTTAAAAACATATAACCAAGTAGGCTATTTATTAATTTAAATAAGCGAAAAATAAAAATTTTCCCATTAGAAAGCATTGTGTTCTATTTCTCATTATAAAAAATCAATTTAATTAATTATAATAATTAAATCTCTCAAATAAAAATTAATTAAAATTCTTATATAATTAATTTTTTTCTTTAATTGTACAGTACCACAACGTTAAACTGAACAGCGTTAATTGGGGTTTCTTACTGTATAAACATTGGAATTTTTAAAATAATTTACTTTATTTTAAAATTTCATTAAAAATGAAAAAGTTAATTGATTTTCAGAGTTCTGAGCTTTGAATTTCTGAAAAAATTAACAATTAAATTGAAATTTTCACACACAAAAAATAGAAAAAATTTCTGACTCATAAATGCAAAATTTCTTCTTAAAAGGCGCCTAATATTCATTCTCCAGCTATATAAATATTTCCACATTATCCTCTATCTCTACAAAATGTGATGATGCGAAAGGCCAGAGAGAGAGAGAGAATATACGAGACAATTATTCCTCATGATGATTAGAACCTGATGCGCTCACTCCTCCAATTCGGATAGAATAAACGACTAACTCCCTCTCTCTCTCGCTCTCCTCCCCAACCAAATTGGGATATTAAAACGACTAGCAAATACAATCTATTAGCAGCACTTCACTTGGAAATACAACAATTTATAACTAGAACAAGTGATTCTTTAGGGAAAAAAAATTACGATAGCGTAACGAACCCTACGAGGCAACAAAATGAACTCAATAAATAACAAATAGGATTTCGATTATTCATTTAATAGAAGATTAGAGAATAAATATACAAATATTGACTTATAATAATGAAAACGTTTACGTTACAACATAGAGACAGGATCTAAATGGCCTCAGATGCCTAAAGAGACCTTAATTAAATTTCTATTAACAAAATTGAGATTTAATTTATCAATGGATAAGAAATATTCATTAATTATATGACTTAAAAAAAAAAGAAGAATTCTACTGAGTAGGTCTCATAAAACGGTAGAGTCAAAATAAAATTTGTATATTAATACAACTGTATATAATTAACCGGGGGGTCATGACTATATAGAAGATCAACAGTATTTCAAGAAATTTCAACCACCTCAGCCAAAAAGTACTAGTACTTTTCTGATATACTTTTTCAGTTTTTTTTTTTTCGATTTCTCAAAATTCGCTCTAACCATTTTGATTAAAATTCAAAAATCAATTATTTTTTAGATACTCTCAAAAAGTAGCCTATCTACTCTATATATTGCATCTTTAAAAGCTTCTCTAACTCTTTAAAAACTCTCTAAATACTCTTTAAAAAGTAGCCTATCAATAAATTTTTACGTGAAAATAGTTTAAGTACACTTTACGTTAAACGAGTCATACTTATTTATACACTTTGTTTTGCTCGTTATGCGAGTACTCGTTAAGCAAGAATTTACTGTATTCAATTTAAAATTTATTATTATTATTATTATTATTATTTGAAATTCCTATCGGGATCCCCCGTTAATTTACCCAAGGTGATTTCGTGCACGAAGACACACACCTCAAACCCAACCGTCCTCTGGCCGTAGCCATCTACCGGCACCCCGTGAAGTTACATCATTTCCTATCTCTAACTCCTCCTTCTGGGTTCGTTTCTAGCTAGTGAACTAATCCTTATTTCTGGTTCCAACCGGCTCCTTATATCCAACCTCTTCTATGCTATGGAGGATGTCCTAGTTGAGGAGGGACTCCCTCAGCACCGGCGTGTAGCCTGCTCCTTTCGAAGAATGCATCACTGAGAGGGAACCTTCTTTACGTCCCTTCCACAGGACGGGATGTCACAGCAACTCCCTCTCCTCGTAGAGTTGCCTGAGGGCTATTGTGGTGAGATCCAATATTCCAATCCAGGGCTTGCTTAAATAAATATTTTTATTTAATGAAAAATCCCGCACGGCCAGGGTTTGAACAGGGATCTTCTTTGTAGAAGCCGACACCCTAGCCCGCTACACCAGCGAGCCCCCCTTGAAATTTAAAATTTGCAAAATTTAATTATATAGGCCTAACAACTTTTATTATTTTTAATTTGAGAGATTTAATTATTTGAATTTTAATTTCTTATAAGACCTGTTAAAACTCAATCCTTTCCAATAGGAGAATTTTGAATTTTCAGAAATTTTTTGAGAATTTGGGAATCCTAATATTTTTATGTACATTCTTCATAAAAGTGTAGGTAAATGTCTTTGGCCTAAATTTGAAATGAAAAAACTGATGGTACCGGAGTTAGAATGACGATATATACTCATATTGGTAAATAAAAAAATATGTTGACACAACAAATTACATATCCCTGCCTTTATTACAACAGATTTTTGAAATTTCTTTTATTCTATCATATTAATTTTTTTTTTTTAAATAGATATTAATTTCATAATTGAAGGGAGCACTTGCTCTCTCTCTCTCTCTCTCTCTCTCTCTCTCTATCTATCTACTGTACGTAGTTAATCACAACAATCATGAAAGCTTGAATTATTCAATCCAAGTTGACTTATCTCTCTCTCTCTCTATCCAATATACATTGTAATCTCCAGTGATTAACCATCAAATTGAAATGATGATGATATTGTAGATAATCAAACATTTATTACCTATTAGCAATTTATAAAAATTCAAATATGATTGATAATTTATTAGGAGACAGCAACTAAGATAAGTTTTAAAAATGTATCTTAATATTATTATACTACTTTTCTTCGTTCTTCGCCTTAAACCGGGCTTTGGCGGACCTACATGAATTTTTGCGACCGGGGAAGAAATAGAACTGGCCGGCCCGTCGCACGGTTGAAAAGAGGAAGGAAAAGACAGACATACAAAGAATAGAAGGATTCCCAGGTCGGGTAGCTCGAGGTCTCCCGGATAAATAAAATTCAGGAAAATACCAATTAAGACAGGATTTCGGTTTGAGGGGCGGGGAGTGGGGGAGCAAAAGTCTGAGGAATACACTCACCCCTCTCTCCAAATACTTTAGGTAGTAAAACTTTTTTCTGATTGGTATACAATTTTTCTTAAAATGAGAATTATAAATTAAAATTTACTTCTTTCCCAATTCTTCTATTTTTTGTTTTTACAAAGGTTTTGAGGGGACGAGCCCGCCCCCTGAATTCGCCTCTGAATACTGAAATCAAGTGATCAATTTTATTTAAAAAATAAATTTATAAACTAATAGTGGCCGGTTTGAATCCCGGCCAATCCCTCCGATTGGCAAGATGATAAAACAACAGCCACACGAGTTGGTGGAACTGAAGAACTAGAGTGTGGAACGTCCTTTGGTTACTATTTTTTTTATATATTTAGTAGAAACAGTCAAGTTATATATAAGTTGAATTCTTGGAGGCTTTTTTTTTTGTAGTATTATTTTCAGATATTTGGAAATAATCAATAAATTTTGAGATCTGCTGACAGATATTGTAATTTTTAACAGTTTCGGTCCGTCATTGAAACATCATCAGGCCTTTAGACATTGCAAAACACCAAAAACTTCATCAACGGCCTCAGCATCTGATAGGGACAAAAACAAACAAAATGTCGAATTTTAAAATAATCTTTTATTTAAAAAAATATTTCTTTTTTTTGTGACTATCGAAAGTCATAAATGGTGGTTATGTATATTTATATTTAACCGATTGCTAGGGAGAGGACGTTCCACTTGTTACTCGCAGCCTCCTCACCTATCCAAGTTAAAGCCATGCTATGCCATCGCTTAACAGCAATGATCTTACTCTATTCTTTGACCAGATCAATCCCTGTTTTGATAAACTTAAAATCAACTGACATATTCTTTGAATTTTATTTATTAATCCCCAGTAGATGATCGTCAATTACTAAATAAAAAAAAAAAAAAACTGGTGTGAATTAATCTCAATAACAAATCACATTACTTACCTTTAAACTCTCTGAAGGTGCAATAACCAGCAAATTCATTGTCCTTTCTCTCGCTCTCTCTCTCGTTCTAAATAGGCAATATATTTACACAAACACACACACACACACACACACAGACACACACTTAGAATGTGTTATTATTAGTAACAAGACCCGACCGATACTACGGAATTGTTATTTGCCTCGCAACAACTGGTGTGGTTCAGTTCGCATGTTTTACTTTGCAACATTGCATTGCATGTTTGCCTACAGGTGGCGTGCCACACACAACACACACACACACACACACACACATACAAATACATTCACGTTTTGCCATAGATATTCCGAGCGTCTATTTCTCCCGTGGCACCTATTATAGCCTCCCCTTTACCGTTAACTCTCTCTATTTGGCCATTCGATTACCTTCCTTACATTATTTATTGTTATTTAGTTCATTTCATTATTATTATTTTTTTTTTTGTTGTAATAAAAGCAACTGTTTTAATTAATAAGTAAGTAAATTATATTTTGAATATGAAATAGTATTTTTCATTTTGTTGTGAATGACGTTTTACTCAATTAAGAAAATAATAATAATTCGTAAGTACGTAAATAGTAACCACAAGCTCTCCAAGCTGTGACTGGCATTTCCTTTTATAATTTTTTTTTTTTTGGTGGGGGGGGGGGGGAGGGCACGAATGGCTTTAATCTATATAAAAAGGAAATTTGAAAATATGAGGTAGGCCTTTAGGCTTTATTGGAACGTTTCGGCCGGGATCTTCAGCCTTCAAAGGCACGGACTGATGATGGGACATTAAATATATCTCGAAACGTCTCCGGAGTCGAGAAGCACATAAAGACTTTTATTTATTTAAAATTATAAAAAAATATACAAATTAAACACTAGGTTATTTGTTTCCAAAGGTTTTATTAATTAAAAATTAACACTTGATACGTATTTCGACAATTTCTTGTCATCATCAGAAGTGATTACATTCTAATTCACTTCTGATATCATAGGGCGGATACAGGGGGGGTAAAAGGGCTAATTACCCCCCCCCCGAGATTTAAAAAATACTTTTTTTGATACAGAATGCGCCTTTAAACTACCGAATCTAAGAAAAAATTGTGTGTTGTGCGACCAGTCACACCAGATTACCGCCCCCCCCCCCCCCCCAAAGAAACACCTCTGGATCCGCCCTTATCTGATATTGACAAAGCAAAGAATTGTCGAAATAAGTATCAAGTGTTAATTTTTAATTAATAAAATCTCTGA
>JAKCPI010018960.1:0-59897 GCA_023213315.1 Euborellia annulipes | reverse complement strand
ACTAACCTTACCCACCAAGCACATTTTTTGGTAAATCGAAAAAAAAAGTATTTATTCAGTTTTGCAATAAAAAAAATAGCACAAAAATATTTTGAGACTGTTCATGGGTTTAAAGCAAATAATTTTGGAAAGTTTCATTAAGATGTATGTATAAATAAATAAAATAATTTTTATTTGATAAAAATGTGTTGGACAGGGAGAGTTTTGCAGCTCAACTTTATACATAGGCAGTTTTGAAACTGACCACTTAGAGGAATACATATATTTATAGGAGGAGAGTTTTGAAACGCATCAATATCGAGATGGCCCAGTTTGATAAGGTTGGGAAACATTAAAATATTTTTAACAATATACATTGGATAAATAAAGATTTGGTACCAAATGCATATTTCACTCTATGTTTTTATGGCAAATATACAATTTAGAAAGAAAATAAGATATTAGTAGGAATTACTAAGTTAGGCTTTTCCTCTAACTCAATTTCGAAATTTTTTGGATAAGGGCAGTTTTGCATCTGAGCTCCACAATTTATTTAGACAAAAAATTATCTGATTTTCCCTTCGTCTTGAAAAATAAAAATAGATGAGGTGAAGTCAATTCACAAAAAATCTGGTGTTACTGCTTACTGGGCGCACAGCACACAACTTTCTCTTACCTTTGGTGATCGAAAGTTGTGTTCTGTTCTTGTCATATCAGATTTTTTTTTGTGTTGACATATATTTCAATAGTTGAGATATAAATAAAAAAATGGCCAATGTTTTTACTTTCTCTTACCTATGTATATATGTAATATATATATAGAGAGAAAGTATTGGATTCATGTCAAAAATTCGATGTCGAGATTTTGATGGATCTTCACGTTTTGAGGTCCCCTGAATCCAAAAAAGTGGTTTTCGCGACATGGTCTGTCTGTGGGTGGGTGGGTGTGTGTGTGTGTGTTCAATTTTAAGCATGAAGGAATTGAGCTATGAGGTTGAAATTTTATATTTAAGTTAAACATCTCCCGGGACCGGAAAAATAAGCTTTTAATCAAAATCGGCCAAAGAGTACTAGTACTTTACTGATGTATTTTTTCAGTTTTTTTTCGATTTTCTCAAAAATTTGCTCCAACGATTTTTTTTTAAATTCAAAAATCAATTAATTTTTAGATTTTCTTTAAAATGTATATTCTCATTTTGCAATTGAAATCTTCTGAAGACCACTTTACTCTTGTATTTCATAGGGAAGATAGGAGAAATGGTTGCCATGGTAACAAAATATAAATATTTTCCCATACTTATAAATTTTACATCTGAATTCAAATGTTCCGTACTGTCGGGAACTAAATATATGTCGACACAAAAAATCTGGTGTGACAAGCACAGAACACAACTTTCGATTACCGAAGGTAAGAGAAAGTTGTGTGCTATGCGCCAGTCACACCAGATTTTTGTATTATAAAATTGTAAAAACGTTGATTTCAAAATAATTTCCAAATTTTAAACTTGTATTTAAGCCTATACTAAGCTTATTTATAATATTAAGAACAAAATAATATTAAGAAAAGATGTTTCTATTTACAAGTAGACTAATGGGATTATTCATTTCGTTTACTTCATGTTACCACTTAATTTTCAACATTTGAATTAAAGATTACTCCTTGTTTGCCACCGTGGAAAACCCAATTTCAGAATGAATGTGAAAAGATGTTTGAATGAAAAGATTCCCTAAAATAAGCTTGTGCTTGATCAAATCGGAGAGTCTATAATGTTTATTTATAAACTCAATCTGTGGGTATTACTTTCGGTTCGGATAGCAAAAGGTCTCTAGAGATTAACCTTAAAGGTCAGAAAGGTCATAATCTAATCTTTTGAGAAAAAAGTGTTGTATTAATAGAGAATGGAAAATGTTATTTAAAGATCGAAGAATATTTAAAATTTAATTATTAATAGTCTACTAGTCATGGGGGCCGACCTTATTCTTAGCCAAAATCAAGTAACTATTCTTAAAACTTAATCAACTATCCTGATTGTGAGCAGTTTACAGGTTCCAAGGGACAAAACGCAGATTGCTCTATTTTAATTCAAATAGTATGGAATTGAAAAAAACAACAACATTGAAATCAGTTCAATGATTCCTGAGTTACAAATATATAGGCCTATAAATAAAAATTTAAAATAATTTTACTACACTTTTAATCTTTCCTTTTAAATTTTGTTAAAGTTTCTAGAATAAGAAATGTATAGTTATAAAAATCTGGTGTGAATAGTTGCCTAGCATACTACTTTCTCATAACTTCGATAATTGAAAGTTGTGTGCAGTGCTTGACACACCAGACTATTTGTGTCGAAATATATATATATATATTCAGTTTCTGGCAGTGCATTAGAATTCAAGATGTAACATTTATAAATATAAACAAAGGAAAATATTTATATGGAAACTGTTTCTCCTCTTCCCTATAAAATACAATAGTAAAGTTTTTTCCCACTCACATTCACATTCAAACAAACATAGACGGGTCTACACACAGCCTTTTCGGCAATTTAGACCATATAAGACTTTTAACGATACTCGTATTTTTTATCTTTATATATAAAATTCTTCTGTACGTGTGTATGTGACTGAACTCCTCCTAAACGACTGAACCAATTATGATGAAATTTTCTGTGTATGTTTGTGAGAGTCCCGGACAGGTTTTGTTTCACAAATAACAATAAGTTAATGAGTAATTAACCGTTAAAATAAGAAAAAAATATCGTAATTTAGCTAAATTAAATAATTAATTTAGTTTCCCTAATAAAAGACATTTAAATCGAACTGTCATTTTTGCAATCAGCAAATCACCTGCTAACATTAAGACAAGAAACTCTCGAAGAGCTTTTCAAAAAATATTTATTTATTCTTTAAATGTAAAGTAAAAAAAAAAAACTTTCGTTTGTCTTGAATAGAAAAAAAAAAAAGCTAAAAATAGATCTTATAATGACAGAATAAGCCTTAAAAAACAAATCCTTTTATGATATAAAAATAAAAGGAGAATGACTTCCCCATAACTTTCTCGTATATTCTTTTGGAATTACATCTGGGTGTGTGTGTGAACACGATTGCTTAAAACCAAAGCAGTCAGATCGATGAAATTTGGTAAATACTCCTCAAAACAAAATCATACAGGTGTCATTAAAAAAAGGAGTAAATATAACAAATACATTTGTTTCCCCCTAGCCAAATTCTCTAGTTACGCCCATGGTGGTCTTCAAACAATTTTGAAAGCAAAATGAGAACAGCATCAAAAAAATAATTGATTTTTGAATTTTAAGAGAAAATAAGAATTAATATGTCAAAATAAATTTGGAAAATCGATTTTTAATCATTTTCCAGAACTTTTTGAGACTAAAATTTCATTGTTTTTGCTTGAATATTTTATATACTAAGTTATTCAATCAATATCAAGGCCTAAATGTGTTTATTTAATTAAAAAACAATAAATTAGGATAATTAGAGAATGAAAGATGCAGTTATAATTTGAAGATGTAAAAGGCAATTAATAAACCCCCATTTTATGTGGTCGTAGTTAAATAAAAAAAATGTCTATAGCTTTATAATTGATTTTAAAGACCAGTTTTGCATTTTTCCACAAATCCAACGAAAAATAAGAGAGATATAGTGAGTTTTTGAAAAGCGAATGTGCGCGTGAAGAAAAGCCTAGACGAGAGTGAAGCGAGTCTCCCTGGCTGCACTCTGGGCGCCGATCGAATTAGAAAAAAAAAATTGATGCTCTCCCAGCATTTGAAATAATTGCCTAATTTCATCTTTTTATGCTTTTATAAAATTTTATTCGAAACTTTTTTTAACTATAAGAATAAAAGACTGCATATTTATCTATAAAAAATTCAATCCTTTGAGAAAAAAATAAAATTTCAAAATATTTTGTCTTCAATCAAAGAGATGCTTATTTCTCATAAATATATTAAATAATAAAATCCATCCCTTTAGACCTTTAGTTCAGTGCTTGTTAAACTTTTTTGAGTCGCGGCCCCGTTGGAGACCAAATAAATATCTCACGGTCCCCCTATATTTTTTTTTTTTACATTCTCTTGCCTATGTGTGTTCAATTTTAAGCATGAAGGAATTGAGCTAGGAGGGTGAAATTTTATATTTATGTTAGACACCCGCCTGAGGCGTGGAAATAAGCTTTTAATCAAAATCAGCCAAAATGTACTAGTACTTTATTGATGTAGTTTTTCAGTTTTTTTCTATTTTCTCAAAATTCGCTCTAACGATTTTTTTTTTTTAAATTAATAAATCAATTATTATTTAGATGCTCTTTTAAAAAGTATATCAGTAATAATTTATTTTGTAAAAATTGTTTGAAGTACTCAAATCATTTCATCTATAAATTAAATTTTACACTTTGATATTTAACTACTCTACAGTAATACAAGATCGAAATATCGCTTGTGTTTAAATAAATATAACAACCATGTGATGATGAAGAATTGAAAGATTTTACATCTAACTAAATATATAACTATCATTTATCTGTCAATATTCTCCGACTGCTTAATTTTTTTTTTTTTCTCGTTCATTTTTTATAATTCTTTCAAATGTCATAAAAAAAAAATATTGTTTTTAAAAAGAGAAAGAATAATTCTTAGAAACGAGGGGAAGGGGGAGAGGCGCCTGGCGCTGTTTCTGCTTAGCAACAATCAGAGCGGTGGGGTGGGGGAGCCTGCCAGCCGCCACCCTCCCCTCCTTTGGCCAAAATAAGACCTCTAAATAATTAATATTGGAAATGAATAAAACTCTGATAAATCAAATGTCTATAACTCGGAAACGGCGCATCCAATTCGTATCGAATTTTTTGTAATGAGTTTAGAATTTCCCAGAGAATATTCACATGCAACTAAAATTGAATAATTAAGAATATATTTTTTTTCTAATCTAACCATCCGTTCAACCAATCAAATGATAGTAAAAAAGATCATCGTTCTATATTCTCTAAAATTTTCCCTTTTATCTACTGTATATGTAAAATTTTCAGTTTTTTTTTTCCTCTTTATTAGCAATCTCCGCACTCCCAATTTTTATTAAATAAACGAATATTATATAAATTTTAAATAAATACCTTAGGGGTTGTCCACATATTACATAACGCGTTAGGGGGAGGGAGAGGCATGGGCGTAACTAGGGGGTGCCGGGGGCATGGCCCCCAGAAGGCTCGTGCCCCCCCCCCCCCAGAAAGCTCCCTGTCCCAAGAAAAATTGAGAAAATATGGGGCTTTCCAGGCCCTCCGGAGGATAGCTGCCCCCCCCCCCCCCGCCAAATTCTCTAGTTACGCCCATGGTCATTTGGATACCAAATGGCTTAACAATTCTGAGGGCAAAATGAAAATATACATTTTAAAGAGCATCTAAAAAATAAATGATTTTTGAATTTTAATCAAAATCGTTTGAGCAAATTTTGAGAAAATCGAAAAAAACTGAAAAAGTACATGTATATGGAGGTAAGGGAAAGTAAAAATTTTAAGATCCCTTATTTTAGCAACATTATAAAATTTTATAGCCATTTTTAGAATTAAATTTTATAAAATTTGAGTAATAATAATAATAATAATAATAATAATAATAATAATAATAATGCTTTATTCATTTTAAAATATTCCTTTTAAAATTGATACATTGCTAATTAAACATTTCAAAGCTTTGAAATGTTTAAAATTTGAGTATAAACAGATGAAATCAATCAATTTGACAATTATTTCAACTAATGGAAGAGCATCAAATTTTTTTTCCAATTCGATCGGCGCCCAGAGCCCAGCCAGGGAGACTTGCGTAACTCTTGTCTAAGCCTTTTGTCTCGCGCGAGATCGCTTTTCAAAAAATCGCTAAATCTCTCTTATTTATTCACGGATTTGAGGCAAAATGCAAAACTGGTCTCTTGAATTAATTATAAAGCCATAGGAATTTTTCTATTTAGCTACGCCCACATAAAATGAGGGTTTGTTGATGAAACTCACGACTTCGAATGTCAACTCCCGCCAATATTTTTTAATTTATTGTTTTTTAATTAAATAAACACATTTAGGGCTTGATATCGATTGAATAAATTAAAATATAAAATATTCTAACTAAAACAATCCATTTTCGGCCAACGAATGTCCTAAAAATAATAAAAAATCGATTTTAATTAATTTTGACAGATGAATTTTTTTCTTTTCAAAATAATAAAAAAACTATTCAATATATAGAAATAGTGAATAGTGCATTAGAATCAGCACTAAATCCTGAATCTTACAGATTTATGTCAATTACTAGTTTGCTCTATTTAATAAGAGAGAGTCACATCTATGTTTGCTTGAATTATCGTAAATTTGCTAAAAACTAAAAAAGATATAAAATTTGTGTTTATTGATTCGTTATCTGCATTAAATACAAAATTTATACGATATCTTAAATATCTTCTACCTTTTATGTTTAATGATATTAAGCCTTCTCAAATTTTGTATCGTTTTTTGAGTATAACTCGAAAAATAATTGAGATACAAAAATAACAAAAGTAGATTCTTAATCAGTGGCGTAGTGAGCTTAACTCGCGCTCGGGGCACAACACCCCCCCGCATTCGAAAACCATAACATTAAGGACGATAAGGAGAATAAAAACCAGCAAAGTTTTCTCTCTCAGGACTCCAATTTATTTGCAAATATTTCGGCTCCTATACAGGGGCCAACCTCAGTGCATATCTGTGAATTTAGACAATATATTTATTTTTTCATTTTTACAATTTGAAAAATTAGTTGTTATAATGTTATTTACTTACATGAAATTTACGAGAGAGCTTGTCAATTGGTTAAAATATATTTGAGAAAACTCTCTCGGGGATAGCTTCAGCCATTGTTCTAAAGAAACTGTTCCATGAGATTATAGAGCCCAAAAATTTACTTTTCTTCTTCCTTTATGTAGACGACAGTTTGACAGCCATCAGGAACGAAGATATAGATTTAGTTTTAAGTGAATTAAATAATTTTCATCCAGCGCTAAAATTCACTATAGAAAGGGAAGTGGATAAATCCATAACATTTCTTGATTTAAAAATAATAAGAGGGGATGATGGTGGTTTGAAATTTGATGTTTTTAAAAAGCCTGGGACGAGTGACCGAATTACGAATTATAATTCCAAGATTCCAATCCAGTACAAGATCAACACAATAAAATACTTTGTTGATAGAATTTTCAAATTAAGCGATGAAGAATATATTGAAAATAATTTGTCAAAGGTAATAGAAAAATCTGGTGTGACTGGCGCACAGCACACAACTTTCTCTTACCTTCGGTAATCGAAAGTTGTGTTCTGTGCTTGTCACACCAGATTTTTCGTGTCGACATATATTTAGTTCCCGGCAGTAGGGAATATTTGAATTCAGATGTAAAATTTATAAGTATGGAAAAATATTTATATTTTGTTACCATGGCAACCATTTCTCCTATCTTCCCTATGAAATACAAGAGTAAAGTGGTCTTGAGAAGATTTCAATTGCAAAATGAGAATATACATTTTAAAGAGCATCTAAAAAATAATTGATTTTTGAATTTAAAAAAAAATCGTTGGAGCAAATTTTGAGAAAATCGAAAAAAACTGAAAAAGTATATTAGTAAAGTAGTAGTACTCTTTGGCCGATTTTGATTAAAAGCTTATTTTTCCGGTCCCGGGGGTGTTTAACTTAAATATAAAATTTCAACCTCATAGCCCAATTCCTTCATGCTTAAAAGTGAACACAGACACACACATACAGACACACAGACAGACAGACCATGTCGCGAAAACCACTTTTACTTTCTCTTACCTATGTATATATGTAATATATATAGAGAGAGAAAGTATTGGATTCATGTCAAAAATTCGATGTCGAGATTTTGATGAATCTTCACTTTTTGAGGTCCCCTGAATCCAAAAAAGTGGTTTTCGCGACATGGTCTGTCTGTGTGTGTGTGGGTGTGTGGGGTGTGTGTGTGGGTGTGTCTGTGTTCAATTTTAAGCATGAAGGAATTGAGCTATGAGGCTGAAATTTTATATTTAAGTTAAACACCCTCCTGGACCGGAAAAATAAGCTTTTAATCAAAATCGGCCAAAGAGTACTAGTACTTTACTGATGTACTTTTTCAGTTTTTTTCGATTTTCTCAAAATTTGCTCCAACGATTTTTTTTAAAATTCAAAAATCAATTATTTTTTAGATACTCTTTAAAATGTCTATTCTCATTTTGCGATTGAAATCTTCTGAAGACCACTTTACTCTTGTATTTCATAGGGAAGATAGGAGAAATGGTTGCCATGGTAACAAAATATAAATATTTTCCCATACTTATAAATTTTACATCTGAATTCAAATGTTCCGTACTGTCGGGAACTAAATATATGTCGACACAAAAAATCTGGTGTGACAAGCACAGCACACAACTTTCTCTTACCTTCGGTAATCGAAAGTTGTGTGCTGTGCGCCAGTCACACCAGATTTTTTGGATTCAGGGGACCTCAAAACGTGAAGATCCATCAAAATCTCGACATCGAATTTTTGACATGAATCCAATACTTTCTCTCTATATATATATTACATATATACATAGGTAAGAGAAAGTAAAAAGGGAAAGAAAACTCGTATCCCCCATATTTCATTAAAAGAATAATAAATGAAGCTAGAGCTAAAAATAGGAACATCCCCTATACACAAACACCCAGTGTGAACTTGGCTGATAGAGAGGCCAAAATATACATGTCATTTCCCTATATAAGCTGGGCCTCTGAAAAAATGAAAAACATACTAGCCAAAATCAACGTCCAGGCAGTTTTTAAACCGTTTAACAACCTCCTTCCTCTTTATAATAATAAAGATCCTACTCCAAAAATGAAAAATAAAAATGTAGTATATTCTATTGAATGTAAAGACTGTCAAAAATTATATATAGGGCAAACCAAAAGAACGTTAGAAATCCGAACAGAAGAACATAAGAGGTCAGTATTCAAAGGAGTGGGAGTAACTGCATTGTCACAACATGCACTTAATAACAATCATGCCTGGGATTTTGATAACGTAAAGATTTTAACATCCGAACGAGACAGGGACAAAAGAGAATTTTTAGAGAAATGTCATATATATCTGGATAGAGATAGGGCAGTAAATCTTCAGACTGACACGGAAGGGATCTGCCTACATTTTGTATCATTTTTTAGATAAAACTTATTTGTTAAATTATGCGCGTGTGAGATCTCTAAAAATAAAAAATAAAAAATAAAAAATTTAAAAAAATATAATAAAAATAAAAATAAAATTAAAAATAAAATGTTTGAAATACAAAGGGAAAATTGAAAAACCCTTAATATATAAAAATGATATAAGAAAAGTGGTGGGGTTGGGGATGTTTTTCCGGTATGTAAATGTGAGAATTATGTGAGAATGTGAGAGCGTGATAAAAGACATGCGCAGGAAAGAGAATTGGTGGGAGGAGCAGTGGTCAAATATTTTAATTAACTTGTTAATTAGATCATATACTGGCATAGAACGACCAGGCAATAAGCTCATGCGCTCAAATGTTTTCTCAAATATATTTTAACCAATTGACAATCTCTCTCGTAAATTTCATGTAAGTAAATAACATATAACAACTAATTTTTCAAATTGTAAAAATGAAAAAATAAATATATTGTCTAAATTCACAGATATGCACTGAGGATGGCCCCTGTATAGGAGCCGAAATATTTGCAAATAAATTGGAGTCCTGAGAAAGAAAACTTTGCTGGTTTTTATTCTCCTTATCGTCCTCAACTACGATTCCCAGCTAAAAACAACTACTGTAACCATAACATACAGGGGCGTATATCAGTGGCGTCATTTCAACTTTTTCTTGGGGAGGGGGCAAATTTTTTCTTGGGGGGGGCAAACATTTTTTTTTCTTAAAATTTACTTACAAATGGGTACTCAAATTTGGCCAAAACATATTTAATTAAATTAATTGTTTAATTTTGTACAGTTTGTATACTCGTAGATGTATTTTGGAGTATTTTATTTAGAATAATATAAAATTTTATAAAAATCAGAGCCCTTGGGGGGGGGGGGCAAATGCCCCCCCCTGCCCTCTCCAAATGACGCCACTGGCGTATATAGAACTCAAAAATTTTCTTGCCTGCGGAAAATTTTTTGCCCTGCTGTTAAAATCATTTTACCTTTTTTTTTAGGGAGGCTAAGTTTTGCGGAATTTTTCCCCCTTCCTGCGGAAAAATTTTATTTTTTTTGCAGAACCAAATTTTTCCGTCACGCGGAAAATTTTTTAATTTTTTTGTTTGGCGCCCCTTTGTGAGTAGCGCCCGGGGCATGATGACCCCCTTGCCCCCCTCTCGCTACGCCACTGGTGGACTGTAAACAATTTTGAAGGCAATATGAGAATATACAATACATTTTGAAGAGCACCTAAATTATAATTGATTCTTGAATTTCAATCACAATCGGTAGAGCCAATTTTGAGAAAATCATAAAAAAATGTAAAAGTACATTAGCAAAGAACTAGTAGGCAAACTCTTCGGTCGATTTTGTTCAAAAGCTTAAATATAAAATTTCAACTCTTTTCGTTTTTGACATATTTTGTTCACAGACAGACATACCATTTCGCGGGAGCCACTTTTTGGGACTCTGGGGACCTCAAAACGTGTATTTCCATCAAAATCTCGACATCAAATTTTTAACATGAATGCAATACTTTCACTCTCTATATATATCGCCTGCTGAGAATCATAGTGGCGAAAGTCCGAAACTAAAAAATTCGAGAAAAGGCATTTGAAAGTTTTATAAACATATAGGTATACATTTAAATGTCCGGGCAACAAATAAATAGGCAAGAATTAATAGCAAAGAAATATATTTTCGCCACTTTAGCACTCAAAAGAGAAGACCTTTTAACGTTTGCTAGGCTTAACTCAAAAATTGAATTTTCGAACTTTCGCCACCATGATTCTCAGAAGGCGATATTAACATATATATAGGTAAGAGAAAGTAAAAAAAAAATATATATTCACTGCTCATTTTGGCAATAATCTATTATTTTTTTCACCTGGATGATAGACTCTTAATGACTAACATCGACAAAAAAACATTGGAAATTTGCAAAATATAATTTTTTGTTTGTTACACAAAGCATAAACATATTTTATTTATAAAATTCATATAGATATAGTATTTTTTATATTTTCATTATTCAATAATTTTATTTTTTTTTTTTAACATTATTAATTTTTCTTTTATTCATGAAAAATTAATAATGTTTTTCAATTTACTATGCCATTAAAATGTAAATAATTTAGCCTAAAAAATGTTATTCATATTCATATAAATGGAAGCTAAAATTACATAATAATAATTCAACTTGATCGTAGAGCAAATATGTCGGTCGGCATCGGGTTGATTAAACTCAAGCGCGATTATTTTTAATTACTGTTAAATTTAATTTAATTATCTTTAGTATACTTAAAAAAATATTAAAAAGGTTGATTATTGTAATATTAATATTTATCATTTCGATTAGGTTAATGTTTTTTTTTTCTTCTGAAATGAATAATCTAAACTTAATTCATTTACATAATTATTTCCTATATGGAAAAAAAATATAAAAAATTATTTTTCTTTCTGTTTAATGAGAATAAATGTTTTGTTTGTAATATACTAGGTATACTTGTTGTGAGTGAAATAACATACTCCAGCAAGTGAATTCATTTTATTGCTTGTAATAGTGGCAAATTCCATGTAAAAGCCTTGAACTGGTTAACCTTATTAAACTATCGAACAATTCCTGTGTTGTATGTGATGTAAGCAATGCATTATGGTGACTATTTGCATGTTGAATTGATTATTTAGATGCTCTATTAGGTATACTGAATTATTAGTAAGATCAGATTTTAATTGCATAGTAACTTAAATAATTAAAATTTCTTATGTTTTAATTAATAATGTGATTTTTTACTTTCTCTTACCTATATAGAGAGAATGTATTGCGATCATGTCAAAAATTGGATTTCGGGATTTTGATGGAAATGCATGTTTTGAGGCCCACTGAGTCCAAAAAAGTGGGTCTGTGATTTTTTATATGTGAAGAACTTTTTATATAGGACAGTGATGGCGAACCTATGACCCGAGGATCAGACACTGACCCACGCAAGCTTTTTAATTGACCCACGATTGCTAGAACTCACCAAAAAAGTTGCAAGTGAAAGAGAAAGAGGCGCACTAAAAAATTTTAAATCGTCAACTACGCCCATTTTTATCCGTTAAGCAAATTGAATTTTAAAGATGTTTAGTTTTAAAAATACTAAGTTAAAAATTCTTAAATGCAAATGGGCATTAGTGACCCACGAGCTAGAACTAAAAAAAAGTCGCCATCCCTGATATAGGACAAACAATTTCCCCAAAGAAACGAATGAATTCAGAAACGCCTTGTAGAGCTATTTCCATTACAGCAGATGAGTGTTGCTGGAAGCATTATTCAGGCGCTTTGTAAATTTCATTGGAACTATTAATATTAGAACATCAGTGAATATAAGGATGTTATTGTAATACAAATTTAAGATCCAGCAAGAATAAATAATTGAATAATAAATTAGACATCCAGTAGTTTTTAAATTAAATGTTTGTGGAGGCATAAAAAAACTGTAGGTATCTTTTAAGGTCAATAGCCTAATAACAAAGATAATTGATATTCACTTAGGAGCTCTTATCTTATGAGTAGATGCAGTCGAGTAGACGACCACGAGTTACTCGATTCAACGTTGGCATTACTTTTATTCGCCATTCTTCCCTCTGCCCTCAGCCTAGTCGCCTTTCTTCTTCTCGCGATTTTAACATGCCGACCTCGAAATAAGGAGTAAGGCGAAGAAAGAAGATAATGATTGAGTAGGTCCATCTATCAATATAAGAGCATGAATTTACACCATTTCATTTTCTAACAGACTTCTAAATTAGCTTCCGAAATACATTAAAGTGAATTTATCACAAAAATCCTTGATGTGGCTCGAATTTAGACAATGCGCATATTTTAATTATAAATTAAATATGAGATTTTCTGCTGGGTTTCAGCCTAATCGAGTGCTTGATGTACTTTCTTTGTACTAGAGTAGTGGATGTTGCAACCAACCATTAAATTTTGTATGTATAACAATAATAGATGAAAGGAGCAGGCAGCCAGGTAGTCTCCAAGAAATGGAGAAATAGTTTCGGATTGCATACATTTTTGTATCTTAAATTTGGTGCATCGTAATCAAGCTGATAGCATTGCTTTGTATTTTATACAAATAATTTATGTATAATACACAACAACTGACAACTCCACAATATGAGTCAATGTTTTGTCATTTGAGTTCATACTCCGAATTAGTGGACTGATGATGGCGTTATTTAATTAAAGCCGAAACTGTTTCCTAAACAGAGAGTTTCATTTCGTGGAGACTAATACCTGGCTGCCTGCTCCTTTCATCTATTATTGTTTGAATACAACAGCCGCTTTATTACTTCAAATTTTGAATGAATTTTTATTTAAATGAAAGATAAATGGCACGGATTTTATAAATGTTTCCAAGATATTTTATCGAAAAAATGCGCAAACAAATTTAATATTGTATAAGATCACACTATTGTTTTCTAATTAAATGTGTTATGTGTCTGTTTTCATTATACGAGTAGAGGAGTTAGATATTTAAACAGAAGACTAAACAACCAAAGCCTGAGGCCTGAATGCAAACAGGAGAGAGATGGTGTATGTGAATTCATTTGCCTCTGGACCACAACGGTAGCAAATGCGGGCAACCGCGACGGTTTCTCCTGAATCTCTTGCGTGTTCCAAGTTGGCTCAGGTCTTAAAGTTCGCGTGCCGTTTTGGCTGCTGGCCAACAACCGCGTAACGGACAGCAACAGGCGGCTGTACCCTCTACCCTATCTAACACTCCTACATTTGTAATTAACATTACAAGGCCTGTTGACACCAACCTACTATGTGTAATAAAGATTCTTTTTTAAAGATTGGAAGAAAATTCAGTAACAAATCAAGAATGGAAAAATATGTGTTTATCTATCGTGGTATAGAATAACTATTGGGTTATTTGGATTTATTTCTGAGCCCACGTTTTCAACCAATCTGAGAAACAAGTGAATATTACAAGTTATTCTTCAGTTACAAAATTATAATAATTTTTTGGCGTTCATAGACCACCGATTTGAAAATAAAATAAAGAATGGATTTATTTGGTATATAAGCCCTTTATATACTGTCACTAAAATAAAATAAAGTTATTTACTACGTCATCGCTTCTAGTTTTATATACGGTGGTATGACTGGTCTCTTACTAAAAGTAAGAGAACGTTGTGTTCTGTGCTTGTAACACCAGATTTTTTGTGTCGACATATGTTTTGTTTCCGCTAATACCGTATATTAGAATTCAAATGTAAAATTTATAAACATGAGAAAATATTTATGTTTTGTTACCATGGCAAACATTTCTCCTATCTTCTCAATGAAGTACCCATCAAATCAACCTTTTAACCTTGTGTCTGAATTCCCTTTTATTAGATGATTTATTTATTTACAATTTTGTGAAAGCCTACTATTCTACCAGAAAATTCGAAGATTCAAACCAGTACTTAACCTTTTGAACTTTTAGTCCTCAATTCCTTTGTTATTTGATAGGATTAAAATTTGGTTAAAGCCTACTAAACCTACCAGGAGAATTAGAAGGTTCAAACCAGTATTTAGTCAAAATTAAAGCTGGCTGAGCCTACTAAACTTCACGAAATTATAAGGTTCAAACCAGTACTTAACCCTGCTTGAACCTTGCAGTCTTCAATTGAGGACTAAAAGGTTCAACCAGGGTTCGATTTTGCTCGGGAAGTACTGGTTTGAACCTTCTAATCCTCTCGGGTAAAAATTAAAAACAGTGCGACTCAGGCCAAAGCTTTAATAGATGACCACCTTTCATTTTCTTTCATTCCTTGGATATTTGGTTTATTATCGATAAAAAAGAATAATTTTAAGTTTTATTTTTTTTTTATTAATTTTCTTTATTATTATTAATTATTTTTATTTATTTAAGGGTCAACGTTATAAAAACAAGCCAAAACAAAAGATAAGTTACGTTATTTTTATTTTTATTTTTTTTTATTCTATTTAATTTTTTCAATTATATTCATTATAAATTTTAGTTGTAAAATCACATGGCCTGAAGAAGCCACTTTAATTTTAATAAAGAATACAAGGAACATTGGCATTCATGTCATTTCGAAAGGTAAGAAGACAAATTAAAAAAGATTATAAATTATAAAATTAATTTATATATTTTTCACATTTCCAGAGAACTAAATGAAGTTCTTTCTGAAAAGAAAAATATTTTTCCACCGTGATAGCTGATGGTATAGGCCTACATATACAGTCAAGATAAAAATAAGGATTTATTTTAGAGAGGAACCATTTTAATCCATATTTTCTTTAAAACAGTTTCAGTAATGAATCTCCAGAAATATTGAAATCGACACGAAGAGCATTGGAATTTTAAAATATTTTAAATATATGTATGTTATCTTATTCTCAAATTAAAGAAAATGATATTTAAACAAAAAATATTTTATTTAAAGATAATTTATTTTCCTTTATTTAAGAATTTAATTGTAGCGAAATGAAGGGCAAAAGTGAAGATCCACAAAACTCGACATCGAATTTTTGACAGAATCCAATACTTTCTCTCTATATAAGTAACATATATAGATGTAAGAGAAAGTAAAAAATTCGAAGTGGAATGCCAAGTTGTATAAATTAGCAAGGAGTGTTTTGATGAGAAAAAACTGGGTTTCTCAAAATTTGGGCTTTAAAGGACTCTTATCACGGGAAGTGCTATTAAAGTCTTCGAAAATTTGAAAAACACTCTAAAGTTTTTTCTCATTGCCAAAACAACAACCCTTCAACTAACAAAAATCAGAACTTTTTGTCACTCTGTATATATGTATATAAACAAATTTTAAATGAGATTTATAGGCCTAAACTAGGATTCCAGCATCGTACTGCTGGTCGTAATAGTAGATCTGGTAGACTTAAACTAGTATTTCGAAACCTGGTCTGAGCTAAACATGTCAAAAGGGACATAAGTAGACTTGTTAGAACCAAACCAGACTTTCAAATCCCATAGAAACCATGCTTTCAAATCCTGTTTGATTCTGTTAAGCACTTGACACAGCTGGGTTTGAGACCAAACCGGCGTCGACGACCGGGACAAGAGTAAACTGTGCTTCAAACAATTTTGAGAGCAAAATGAGAATATCTTCTAAAAAATAATTGATTTTTGAATTTTAATAAAAATCGTTAGAGCAATTTTTGAGAAAATCGAAAAAAAAAACTGAAAAAGTGCATCAGTAAAATACTAGTATTTTTTGACCGATTTTGTTCAAAAGCTTCGTGTCACGTCCCAGTGAGGTACCTAACTTATATATAAAATTTCAACCTCCTTGCTCTTTTCGTTTTTGAGATATTTTGTTCACAGACAGACCATGTTACTAAAACCACATTTCAGGATTCAGGGGACCACAAAACGTGTATATCCATCAAAATCTTGACATGAATCCAATACTTTCTCTCCATATGCAATATATTAACATATATAGAGGTAAGAGAAAGTAAAAATTGAAAAATATTTAAATATTCATATTAATTTAGCGAGATGAATGGAATTTTTTAAATCAAAATATAAAATAAATGTATACATAAATGTTTAAAAAATATTTTCAATTATTTATTTATTTTTCAGTGTAATTATTTAAATAAATAATAATTTTTATTTTTATTTTGGTTAATTTAACGATGCTTTTACGCATGATGCGGATGCTGAAATGAAATGGGGGAAATTATTGATGGCAAGTCTTTTTTCAACCCCAACCAATGAAGTTTTTTTATTAATTAATCAAGGGTAGGGGATTGAGGCTTCGATTTTCTCCGGAATATAAAATATAAAACTCATAATGATGCTCTTTTTTAGCTTGCTTGTTGCACTCTGTCAACGGTTGGCTTCAGTTCTGAGTGATAAAATGTATGAATATTTATTGAATCTAAATAACCTCAAAAATATGGTGTGACTTAACACATAGTAACTTTCTATTACCGAAGGTAAGAGCTGGTGCTGTCACACCAGATTTTTTTGTCGAAAAATATTTAGTTGTGTGTGCCTTGGTTTATTAAGAGCTAAAAAATAGTTGATTTATATGAATTTTAATCAAAATTGTTAGAGCCAATTTTGAGAAAATCGAAAAAACTGAAAAACTACATCAGTAAAGTACTAGTACTCTTTGGTCGATTTTGTTCAAAAGCTTCGTGTTACGTCCCAGGGAGGTACCTAACTCAAATATGAAATTTCAACTTCCTAGCTCTTTTCATTCTTGAGATATTTTGTTCACAGTCAGACAAACCATTGCGAAAACCACTTTTTGGGACTCTGGGGCCTCAAAACATGTATTTCCATCAAAATCTCGACATCGACATGGTCGCATTACTTTCTCACAATTGCATATATAGGTAAGAGAAAATAAAAAAAATTAAACAATTTTTTTTACGAAGACTAGATTAAAGATTCCCTTGACCTTCATAAACGACGCCCACAAGTGTTCTATATATTAAAACAAAAACCAATAAAAAATGTAAAACAATGAATAGGACAATGGTAGATATATACATATATCGAATTGTTTTAAGACGCAAAATTTTTTGGTTCTTTGACATTTAACCTTTTCCTCCTGATTATAAATATTTTGTATGTGAAAGGCATTCAACTAAATCTGCCAACATTAACATTTAAATTAAAATATAAAAGAACATAAAAGATGAAATTATCAATTTCTTTATCGTTAAAAAACATTTAAAAAAACATAAAACTTCCACTATCATATAAAAAAAAAATTTATATTGTTTTTATTATAAATTTAATCTCCACAAAACGATGTTTTTGATTAAAAAAAAAAATTGAGGTCAATTTTAAATCATTTCTTTTTATGATTTGAAATGTGAATTATTTATTATTTTAAATAAATTCAATAAAAAATGGAAATAAAAAAAAAATCCTTTCGATTTTATTCTTCAAAGCTCATATTTAAGCATTAATAAAATTCCCACTTTATCCAAAACACACAGGAATATAAGCCCGAGGCGTGGGTGGTGGCGCTAAGCGTAAAAACCAGGGAGCAAATTGGATTTTCGAACGCGTTAATAGCATCGGCGAGTGGAGCGGTAAATAAATGAATGACCGGGCGGCCGATGCCGAGGCCCGGGACAAAGGCCCTTTAAAGGCCAAAGGGGAAGTCTCCCTGGACTGGCTGATTACCTTTTTTTATGATAGATAGAACCAAAAGGATTCCGATTCCGTGATGGCTAAACAATTCAACTATTCATCTAGTTTTCCAGAAGGCTTTAATTAGTAAAGAATCAAACAAGATTAGTCTCGAAAATTTATTCATGAAATTTTCTCAAGTTTTCTTTATTATTTCATTTCTTCTTTAAGGGGGAACGGGAGCGAAGGTGTTACGCATGTTTTTCCCGATAAGATGGCGTAGTGTGTCATAAAAAGTATGCCCAAAAATCAAGTAATTCAAAAATTTGCCAAGAGATGTCAGAATGGTAGCTAATAATAATTTAATGCATTTGGTTGATTTTCATTGATCTTTTAACAATAAATACTTTATAAATGTTATTATATATATATGTATCTTTTATAAAAGCATAAAAATATATAAATATAGGCCAGATATAGGCTAATCGTCTGTTAGACTAGCCTGCCATCTATTGCAAGAATGCTGAACTAATTTGACAGTTGGTTTTTAAATAAATCATCTAAGCTTATTTTAAAAATTTCTTAATTAATATGTGATTAATAATAATAATAAATTCATTTTTAAATTTAAAAAAATTAAAGATTATTGGGACAGATTGTTTTTTTGTATTTGCTTGATAACAAAAAAATTAATTACGATAATTTTTTAATAAGTCATTAAAAAAATTATAGCTCGATGTCCCAATAATCTCTTATGAATTTAATTCATTTAAAAAAAAACCGCATTGAAAAATTCCTTATAATAGTCTAGTTATTTTTAAAGTACGTTTAGACGTCGTTTCTGAACCCCCTTAAAGTCAAAATGGTTCTGACATGTAGCTATTTGGACAAAAGCGGCATTTCTTTGTTTCAATTGTCAGTTTTTGTCAGTGAACGATAGATGTAGATTAAATAACAAGCTAATATAATATAAATAAATAATGAATAACCGTGGTAGGGATGAATTTGTAAGCTATATAGGCCTAGGATAAAATAAAATGGTATCAAAAATTATATATAATATATTATGTGCAAGGTCCAGTAGTGAAGGATTCTAATTAAAAATAAAAGAAGGACTATGTCCTTTCGTCGTTCGACATCTGAGGCCATATAGGCTTTAAACGACTACTAATATTTTTATTATTGGTATCCAAATGAGTTAAATATAGGCCTATGTAAACAGTCTTTAATTTTTTTAAATTAATTAATAATTTATTTATTCTTTTAAAATTAAATGCATACATTTTATTGTTACAATTGTTTTTTCTTCTTATTGGCCTCTGACCTCGAGGGAGCCCCCCTCTCTATCAGTTTTGCATATTCAAAAAAGTACCATTTTCTCTTCAGGAAAACATCTTTTAGAAAAAAACCTTTATGTCCTTTTAAACAGTCTTTAAACAAAATAATAAATCAATGAGAAAGAAAATTTTATGCGGGCAGAGAGACTAGAACCCGATCTTTAATACGGAGTATTTCCTGAGCAGATGATTATTTCTTTTTTTTGATTAAATTCAGGCCGGAGCTGTCGTTTCGGCCACAAATGGGAAGTATCATCTTAGAGCCAAGCAACTATCTTATAAATGAAATATTGCAATGTACTGTATAAGCTGGAATGATCTATTTAAACGAAATGAGAAAAATAAACTAGCCTTTGTTTTGAAGCAATTTTTCGTAAATATTTCGAACAGTTTAACGTACATCTTCAATTGCCACAGAATGTGGAGCGTATTTATACTCGTAAGTATTAAGGGATTAAGCAACTTCACTACATACCGAAAGACTTCTAAATCTATATTTTATAGATACAAACTCGTTCCACATGTTGTATAATTTGATGCAGTGTTAATCAATCCGAAATATTTGAGAGATAAATATTTTAATGTGGTAAGCAAAAGTTGGTTTATTTTTTTCAATTCCAATTATTTTACAACATGTTAATGTTAGCTCTGCCGAATTAAAATCAATTATCCCACCCAATGCAACATATTCACGGAACACAAGAGAGGCATCTTCCCAGCATCCCTATGCTGTTCAGATCACGACTAACAGAACAAAACAATTTCATTCTTCCTTTGTCCCCATGACCTCCCGTGATTGGAACAAGCTCCCTGCGTCTATCTTCCCCAAAACCTACAATCTTCAGACTTTCAAGTCTAACCTCAACAGGCATCTTCTCAGTTCCCGCAGTTGAGTTTCCCCTTTATGCTTCTCCTTTTGTTTTTATTTTCTTCCTGGCTGCATGTGACTATTGGTCATTATAGGTCTTCGGACCTTATGCACCCATTCCAAAAAAAAAAAAAAAAAAAAAAAAAAAGGTGAAATTGTATAACAAAAATAAGATTTTACC
This sequence comes from Euborellia annulipes, assembly GCA_023213315.1. NCBI lineage: Eukaryota > Metazoa > Arthropoda > Insecta > Dermaptera > Anisolabididae > Euborellia > Euborellia annulipes. The sequence goes on along the minus strand of JAKCPI010018960.1, from coordinate 39,206 downwards.
ACCTAATTAAAGTATTTTTTAAAGTCATATAGACTGATTAAATTTAATTTTATTATATGCCTTCTTTCTGCACGTATTCAAGTCTTGTTTGAAGTATAGTATTAAGTTTGAAAAATGTTCCCATTGGTTTGGTTCTGACGATAGTCTTATATTTGACCGGAACATCAGCGATCGTGTAAGTTTAATCAATATACCAGGATAAAGAAATAATCATAACTGCTTAGCTCTATTTATAAAACTTCTTCGTAATATGTAGCGTAACCAATTAGCCACTTGCCTCCTTCTAATTGGATGTTGCTATGTTTTAATAATACAATCAGACCTATTTCTGCATTAATATTAAAATTTCATTGATATGGTTGAGTTCAGCGTAGAAATAAATAAATAGATATAAATTAATTTTACACATTCAGTATAAATGTGTTACATTAATATCATCTGACTGGGGGATTAAAAAAAAAAGAATAGAAAGAGAGGCGGAAAATAACAAACCTCTGCTCTTGTTTCTTTTTTTTTTGTGTGTGTTGTTTTTTATAATTTCATTTTCACTTTGTCAAATTAAAGCCACTAACTTTACATGAAGAGTGTATAGTATGTTTTTTTGGAACAAATGAGACATAAATAAATTTTTAATCAGCGTGTTACTCAAAGTTTGTGTACGAACTACCCACCCAATGATTAAAGATAATTTGAAATTATTTTAACAAGTGTAAAGAATTAGATAATACGATAATAATTAAATGGAAAAAAAATTTTAGTGAACATGTCATGTGCATTATAAAAGCCCTTGTTTAATGCTCATAGTGACTTGCCAGGCCTGAACGATAAAATTTATCTGAAATAAGATATAACGGTATATGGCTAGCTTTAATTTAAATAAATTTGGTATTTATATGTTACCTATCAAAGATACAATAAAAAAATAAATTTTTACGATAACTAAATAGCCTCCGGTAGACTTTTAAAAAATGCAGTTTCATATTTACCGAATTTGAGATAGAAAAAATTTTACTAATAAGTTTAAATTGAATTTACAATGAGAAAAAGCAACTTTAAAGATAAAAAATTTTATTTGGTCTCCCCAAAATGAATCGAATGTAGTTCAATACCAATAAGAAGCTGATAAAGTCTTTATTCGTCTTTCATTAGCATTAATGATTTATACAAATAAATGATAATAATAGGAAAATAAGTTTATTAATTAATAAAGCAAACAGCGTATTTGTAATGTCAGATCTAACAAACAACCAGGAGACAAAAGGAAACTTTATTAATTAAATGGGAGATTTGTTTTTAATTAATAATAATGTTTTTTACAATTCCCACAGATACTTATATCAAGAAAAAAAACATACTTTAAAAAAATCTGGTGTGACTGTCGCACAGCACACAACTTTCTATTACCTTCGGTATTCGAAAGTTGTGTTTTGTGTTGTCGACATATATTTACTGGTAGTTTCCGACAGTAGGGTACAGGGTGTTGTGGGGGTGTACAGTTTTCGAATTTCAAGATGTAAAATTTATAAGAATGGGAAGATGTTTATATTTTGGCAACCAAAACGGCTGTAACTTCTGTTCTAATAAAGATAGAACTGTTAAACAAGTAATTTTGGAAAGGTCGGGAAACAAGCTTTCAAATGATGTGCCTACATTCAAAGAAAGTACATGTGATTGGTCAAAATAAGAATAGTTTGCTATTGGATGCATTGTATGTATCAGTATTTTATGTCATTTTGTTACAGTCTACATATACAGTACAATGTATTGCTTTATTGCATGACATAGCTGAACATATTAATTTTTATCTCCTAATCCCAATGTCATCCCAAATTGATATTTAAACTATGTTGTATAGTATAACATGAAGAAGCAAATATATACAGATATTCAAGGTCAAAGGACAAGATCACTGACCTTAATTATGTACATTGTTTGAATGTAGCCATGTTACACATCTTTCGAAAGCTTGTTTCCCGACCTTTCCAAAATTACTTGTTTCACAGTTCTATCTTTATTAGAACAGAAGTTACAGCAGTTTTTGTCTTCACTGATTGTGAAATTTTCCGTACCACCCCCCCCCCTACTTTGGGCATTTTTTGAGCCATTACTTTTGTTGTATTTATGCTAAACTTCTTTAATTTGGCATTTTTCATTCTCTCGTTATGGGCAATGAACACACCAAATTTTATTAAAATCGGAGATGGTCGGTTTGGCACCCGTGTTGATTTGAAATGGAATGGCTCTTTATCATTTTTTGGGCTTCTGACCAGAGGTCTTACTGCCAGTTTCACTAAATACATTGAAAATTCAATGAGAGAATTTGAAATTGTAGGAAATACTGTATAATAACATTAGGTGTTACATTTAAATGGCTAAAATATCTAACAAGTAAATAAAAATATTTTATAGTGTTTTATTTATTCCAATAATTATGATCGATATTCTTCAAAAAAGTTTATACTGTATTTTAATTCCAATTTAGTAAATTATATAAACCAGGCAATCAATCAATATTTCCGTTAAAAAATATCGACGGCATGCATGAAATATTATTTATTATTATTGGTATTGTTTTTATTTTTTGTGACGATTTCAATTAAAATTAATTTAAAAAAAAAAATTGACTCATCATGATAGGCAAAGATAAAGTATTGAAAGAGAAAAGGGAATGGGATGTAATAATACCAATAGGCTAGTATCCATTGATTGCGGGAGGGAGAGAGAGCCCCATCCCTCTTATCAACCCCCTGCAATTCCACCCTCGAACCAAAAACTCCCAAATTGCAGACACAAATAACACATTTCTATTTTATAAGCTAATTTTGATAGCCAGTATATGGTATATTAAATGCAAATGAGTCTGGGCAAATCGGAAAAATATGATGTCCCGATAGACATAACTAGGCTCGATAAGTGTAAAATATTGCAATTCGCTACATATAAATACTATCAGTTAATAGAGTTAAAGTCAATTGGCAATTTTGATAAAGATTAACCTTTATTTTTATACAATACTTTTAATTGATATTGGGTGAGAGCCAAATAGAGAGAAGTCAATTAAAGGATTCACCAGCGGAGTAAATTAATATTCTAATAGAGGACAATATATTTCCAAAGCTGAGAGAGATTTCAAATAAAATTGTAAACGTTTAGAATTTTAATCCGTTCAATAACGTATAAATTTAACTAGTTTAAAGGTAAACGTATTTATGGGCTTACAATATTAATAAAAAAAAAAATCTTTTTTGACTTGATTGAAAACTAAAACCAAAAGATGAACTAAAAAAAAGTTGGAAAAAGCGAGTGGAAAGCGAAGAAATTGAAAAAAATAAAGAATTTTTCATATTTATTTGACTTGGTCGACGTTTTGAAACATAAGACCTGAACTATAGCAAATTTTGGAAGAGACTGTGAAGCAAAAAATAAAATTTAAATTTTGCACTTCGACAATATGCATAGATTTCTACATTAAAATGCGCCTACTTACTGAGGGATCTCGTCCCCGACCATCTATCTCACTGCCCTACTCTTGGGATGAATCGATGGGATTCGATATTTATGACGATTGCTGTAGGTACAAAAATTAACGGCATTTTTAAGTTCTTTAACTTGTTAGATTATTAATTGTTTCATCTAATTTAAGCAGGAAGTCCCTAAATTGGTGAGAGTTTGGACAGAGAGTCCTACATTGGCTGACTGCTCTTTCCCATTCATCATTTTTCTTTTTTTGTGTTTGTCCCAACCACAACAAAAAAAAAAAAAATTTAAAAGAAGAAGAAATTTAAAAATGAATAAATTTGTTATAATTTAGTGTAATTCAGATCCGGAAAATAGGTAGTGTATAGTCACCGTAAAGTCAACAGAGACAAATAAAACGTTTGGGGCCCAAAAAACTTCTTGTTTTTGAACTTCTTTATTTTAATACTATATTTTTAATAATATTCAATTGAATAAAAAGTAAAAATAACGAAAAAATAATTGAAATAAAGCTGCGAAACATTCCAGCTATTCTAACGATTCATTATTCTTTGGATATAGATGTTTAAAAAAGATCTCTCAAAATATAAGCAATTTTCAAAAATAATCAAATTTAATATTTGGCCTAGGCATTCATTACAAATGAGAAAGCAAATTTTGAACAAAATATTAACAGAATAAATCTGTCATCCCAGGTAATGAGTGGTTAAGTCGATTTTTGTCCAAAATGAGTTCAAGTGGCCTAAGAGAAGTAGGGAGGTATTTTTTTCATAGTATACATATAAATGGACAAGTCAGGGACTGGCTCTAAACTTAGTTATTATTAAAGTGTGCGTTTTTGGAAGTCGATCTAAAGTTTTTTAAACTGTACAAGTCGAGCCCTGAAAAATAAACAAAATTGACTTTTTTTTAAACATTCACACATTTTTTCCCACACAGACTAACACACACCCTATATACGCAGTCTTTTCGGCAACTATAAGACCTTACAATCATGGGCGTAACTAGGGGGTGCCGGGGGACTGCCCCCCAGAAGGCTCGTGGCCCTCCCCCAAGAAAAATTGAGAAAATATGGGGCTTTCCAGACCCCCCAGCAAGGATGGCTGGTCCCATGGCCCCCCTCCAGCCAAATTCTCTAGTTACGCCCATGCTTACGATACTCGTATTTTATTAATATACATTGGTGGTCCAGGCATATTTATTTAAGCAAAATCGACTTGACCACTTATTCACTGGGCTGACAGAAATATCGTGAAATAAGAAATTATAATAGAGTAATAGAAAAATGTAGCTAGAAGTGTGATCAAATCAGATTTGTATCGAATTTTATGCTCTTTCGCCATCGTTAAATTATCAGAAATATTTTGATTCTTCAAATGAAATATCAATTGTTGACTCATTTACATTGATTGTGTCTTCATAAGCATAGATAGACAATTATACATCTCATCTGAGATAGTTTGAGAAATGGATTAGTATATGTTGGCTTTTAAGAACTTTGGATTTAAGTAAAATAATAGTAAACAGGCTTAACCTTGAGAAACAAATGAAAATGGTCAAGGTCTTAATTTGTTTATCTCAATGATAAAGTAAAAATCGAAACATTATTTTTTAAACATAGCATGAAATTCTTTCATTTAAGGGAAAATATTTATCATTATAGGAAATTAGTTATTTTTCGCAAGAGCTATTAAAAGGGTAGGGTGGTGGGAGAATTATAGATGTATAGATAGTATAGGGGGTGTTTTTATTTGAAGGGCGTATTGATTGCTGGCGCGAGCGCCATCTCATTTGTCGCTGCGAAGCCGCAGTGACGACACAGCGCCTGGCTGCGGGCGTTTATCAAAGGAACCGAATAAAAAAAAAATCAATATATCTACTCTATATATATATGTTATGTTTCGGTCGATAGATCGTTGCCAGATTCGATACGATAACTCGTTGATCGTACGATCGAAACGACACATCTTATCTCACACTCTCGATTGTCTAACTCTGAAGCCAGATGCTGTTACTATTGGTTTAAAGGACAAGTTATTTAATTGCACGTGAGAAGTGTGTGAGAGAGAAAAAGAAAAAGTGATGATCACTTGTTAGAGTGGATTTTGCATTGTCTCATTCTATCACTTTTTCGGCAAATTAAATTTTTACCATTACAACAAATAAGAAAAGCGTACAGGTGTCATTGTAAAATGAAAAGAGAGATGGATTTTGAAGGGAAGAGAAAAAGAAATTAGATTCTATAAGATGAAGTCACCTAACGTAAGTTTGGGTATTAAGAAAAAATTTAACAAAATTAAATCTGGAAATAAAAAAAATTTGAATTTTTGATCGACACAATAAAATTTGTTTACGTGCACATATAAGGGAAAAATGCGATCAATTCACCAATTGAAATATAACCTATATTAGTCTATTTAAAAAAAATAAATTCCTAAAAAGAAATTTCGGGATGAAATTAAAATGTATCTAACCTTGACTCGAATAGCCTATGGTCCTTATTAAATGGCAATAAATATTTTACACAATTGCGCCATTCGACTTTTTGAGGAGTTTTATTGACACACTTCAGCCCTGAAGATGGTCACAAATCAGACCGAAACATCGGCTTGAACTAAAACGAAACGAAAATAACTGCATTCGCTCTTCTTTATCCCTTACCATAAAATGTATCTATCCTTTATAAAATGTGATTCAACCGGAAAATTCATATTTTTGAAAAAAAGATCTGGTGTGACTGGTCGCACATCACACAACTTTCGATTACCGAAGGTAACACCAGATTTTTTTGTCGAGATATATTTAGCTTCCACCGATATAGGCCCTACATGTATTAGAATTCAAGATGTAATGGAAAATATTTATATTTTGTTACCATGGCAACCATTTCTCCTATCTCTCCTATAAAGTACAAGAGTAAAGTGTGCTTCAAACAGTTTTGAGGGCAAAATGATACATTTCAAAGAGCATTTAAAAAATAATTGATTTTTGGATTTTTATCAAAATCGAGAGTAAATTTTGAGAAAATCGAAAAAACTGAAAAAGTACATCAGTAAAGTACTAGTAATTTTTGGCCGATTAACATTTCTTAGGCATATAGGTAGAATTGGACACTTTCTAAATATAATGGGAATTTTAAAACTTCATACTACCAATAGTTTTTGAAATATTTCCACTGTCCCATGGCACAATCGTCTCAAAGTGGTACTGTACAACATCTTATCCTTCACTCAAAATATATTTTTTTTTTAATTAAATAACTATTTATATCTATGACTAGATAAGTCCGAATCGAGGAATATTGAATTCTAATATCTTATTCAAATATATCGCCTGCTGAGAATCATAGTAGCGAAAGTCCGAAATTCAACAATTCGAGAAAAGGCGTTTGAAAGTTTTATAAACATATACATTTAAATAGCCGGGCAACATATGAATAGGCCAGAATATCAAAGAATGGAAATATATTTTCGCCACTTTTTGTCACTCAAAAGAGAAGACGTTTTAATAACGTTTGGTGGGCTTAACTCAAAAATGGAATTTTCTGACTTTCGCCACTATGATTCTCAGCAGGCGATATTTTGTTTTATAAAACCAAACTGTATCCTTGTTTACTTCTTTCGAAGGTAAAAAAAAATTAAATTAGCTGTTTTTTTTTACCCTAAAGCAAGATAAAAATTTAATTTTCATTTAATGTTTATGACCCTAAGCAACGGCTTCGATTTTAATTTTCTACCAGAACAGCTTATATAGGCTCTCAAAACACATGGAGTTATATTTCTTTTATGAAAGAGTATTAATTTGTGTTCTTTGATATTAAAAATAAAAAAAAACCTCACTTATAATTTGAATTAAAAAAAAAAAAATTAAATTCGGAATGAATTCTTTGAAAAAAAAAAAAAAAAACTCTGAGTGAAAAGGAAAAAAAAATTTTTTTTCTTTTGGTCAGACGAGTGTTTTTGTGTGGTTTCAATTAAATTAACAGGTGCTTACAACTAGGGCGGGCGTGCCACACCCTTATAGTAAACTTGACGCATCATTGATTATCCAAGACTTAACAGAATTAAAGACGACATTTTATGGCACCTGAGTTCTATTGACTCTTGAGGATTATGCAAAACGTGTCTTGAGCATTCCAACAGGTTCGGATCGATAATGCAGTTTCCACCTTTTATCAAATCCCATTCCTTCTTCCATCCCTATTCTCTCTCTCTCACTCTGTTCCTTTATTATTTGTAAATGGACAATGTTAATATTCGAGTTCTCCCCACAGAAGGACACAACAGAAGGGACACACAGACGGACAGTCAATGATAATTCACCAGTAACAGATGTGTCCAAATTGATTCCGGCTTGCTAAATTGCTTTTCTAGTTTGATTAATTTAATTCGAGAAAAAAAAATAACTTTGTGGAATTTACACATTTTTTTTTTTAAACAACTCTAATAAAGTTTCACGGACTGGTTAACTAATGAAAATAAAATAGTGGATTTTGTAAAATTTTAAAAGGCTATTTATTTCACGATTTACTTATTTTAAGACCATTTTAAAATAACAAAATACGGGGCCACTAGGACTTTGCATAACACCCACTTTTTTTTTAAAGAATTTTGAACTTATCGAAAAAACCAAAGAACTTTACCATATAAAACTTTCTCCTTTTTTTACAATTTTTCTTACAAGGCTAGTTAGGCTTTTTTTTTAGGGTAGAGCTACTCGGCCATCCCTCACAATACATACATATAAAATATAAAATAAAAACAATAAAAATACAAAAATAAAACAAAGTCAAAGCAATAAGAAGACAAAAGTAAAACAAAATTAAAACAATAAAAATACAATAATAAAACAAAATCAAAACAATGACAATACAATAATACAACAAAATTAAAACAATAACAATCAATATAAAACAAAATTCAACAAAAAAACAATATCAAAGCAAAACTAATAATCAAAAGATCAAAATCGGGAGTGTAATGGCTGTGGACTTTGAATTTTATGTTGCAGTCATTGAAAAATCTAACTAATTTTTAACGACGGTAGAGGGTGGGATTTTTGAAGTTAGGCTTTTATTAGCCCAAATTAAGTCAATTTTCTTTTACGAAAATAAAATAAACCAAGATTTTTAAATTACAACTTTTCGGCCATTCATTCTGTGGCCTTCTTCAGGTACAGTTCAGTTAAAATTGCAAAGGTTGTAATTTTAACTGAATTGTAGCTAATGAAGGCCACAGAATGAGTTGTCGAAAAGTTTTTTTTTTTTTTTTACAAATAAACCACAGTTAAACCGATAATCAGATTCTTTTTTTAATGATAACAACTGTGAAAGACTAAACTACAAAACAAGATTTTTAAAACTTAAAAATTATAGCAAAAAGTTGTTTACAAAATGAATTGTTTTATTTCCATCTCATACTAATAATAATAATAATAATTAAAATTTATATCCAACAGGTTCCATAATTGGAGTTAAAACGAGAACAGCCGCACTGGGAGTAATTTGAGTCAACTCTGATGTATTCATAATTTCCATCAATTTTAGCAAAATAGAAGATGAAACATACAAAAGGATGCCTAACAACGAATATCTTTTATAAAGTATATTTAAGAACCTTATTATAAAATTAAAAATAAGTTGGAATAAATTATCTAAAGAAAATTATTTTGGAATGCTTGATGATATCGACTAATTAAAAAAGTGATTTGTTTGTAAAAATATTAATTTATTATTTTATGGAATATTAAGATGAAGATATCAGTCAAAGTAGGGTGCATTGGGTTCAAAAAAACTTTCGAAAAATAAATTTGTAGGAAAACAGGAAAACTGACCAGAGTATATTAAAATAAAAATAAATGCATTAAAAATTTCTTTATATAAATTAAGTAATAACAATTCGATTATAAATCTTTTTTTCACCTCAGTTAATTAAAATTTACAATTCATTTTTTACCACCTTTTTTTTTAAATCAGTAACTGAATATTTTAACACTACAATCTCGTATCGTTGTCAAAATATCAATTTCCAACGTCATTTTTCTCTTTTTATAAAGAGAGACTAAGAGGGAGTGTATTTCTTTTAAGAATCAAAGTAGAGAGAGAGAACCTCTTTTAAAATTTAAAAGAAAAAATCTTATTTTCATTTAATCTTATTTTTATTTTTACCAAAAAGCAATTTAAAATACCCCAAAAAAGACGAGGAGGAGAAGAAGAAGAAGGGAGGGGGAAAATAAAATCTAAAAAGGTGTCGGAAGGAAGGGAATGAGATTATTCTTGCATTACACGTTATGGATATGAGATTGGAGCATGTGGAGCGGTTGATCGGTTACGAGAGAGATGTGATAGTAAGGAGGGTAAGGACACACTGTCTGAGTGAGTACCGTGGTACTCGCAGCTGTCGTTGCACACGTAGGACACGCCCTGATGGAGAATCCAAGATGGCGGCGTCAACATGTTCGATCGGCGCAGGGACGCAAGGGCGTCGCGGGTAGGGTATAGTAGGGCGTAGTGGGTAGGGTATAGTAGTAGGGGTCCCGGGTACTCACCGTCCTTTGTTCTCAAGCGCCTGGCCTCCAATCAATACGCACACACCGCAAACATATCTACGAGCCATCGCCGGTAAACAACATTTGGTCCTTCGAGCTGGGTTCCGATGACCGTTCAAAACGAACACAGCCACAGGTTGTTAAGCTTGAATGGTGCCGCTAGCACGTTCCGGTCATAAAGCGTGCTTTTCTTATTATTTATCGAGAATCTTTTTTCCCTCTCCCATTCAGAAAAAAAAATGACAGAGACATACGCGGTGATGGAAATGATGACAAAGTAGCTCCTAGTTTTCGGAAATTTCATTTCATTCTAATAAATAGGGACATTTCTTAAAAAAAAAGAAGAAAAATGGTTGCTATAGGATGTATTCAATGATGATTTCCTTTTATCTTCATTCTTTGAAGTTAGAAAAAAAGATCTGCTACTTTATCTCAATATACGATCTTCCATCCGAGATTAGATAGCAAGAGAAAGAAAACTAGGTTAAAAACTATCCAAATTGAATTTCAAATCAATATTTATTACAATTCCCTTTCCTTTTCTTTTTTTTTTACATAAAATTACAAAAGTATTTTAATTAAGATTTCATTGGAATTTGAAATAGTTGCGAGTTGCAAAATGAAGTATTATGGTGGCTGGTGTTGGTTGGTGGGATGAGAAGTTTCTGGATGAAATATAATCTTGTTTGGTTATTTCAAAGTTTGGTCCATATATTCTCGGATTGTGGAGCTGCAGCATCACCTTTATCAGCACAACACATGACGCAGCATCAAAGTTTCCCTCCATGACGAAGCATTGAGGAGGGCGAAAGAGAAAGAGCAACCAAAAACCAAAGGGGAACAACCAACTGAAGGTAACGAGGACGACGCCAGCCCGGAAGAATATTTCTCACCGACTTTACTAGATAAACAACATTTTTCAAATGGTAGAGACAAAATGTAGGAGGCGCCATGTCTCCTCGACGAATCACCTCCGAAGAAGCAAGGGGACGGGGATCTTGAAAATGAAATATTATTTTCCGTAAAAATAGAAATCTTATTTCCGTTAGAATTCGAATAAAAATATTTTTTTTTCTTTTATAAAGAGAGCAATGGATGAGATTTCACCTTGAAATTGATTTACTGAATTATAATTAAAATTAATAAGTTATCGGGATCTTAAATAACGTAATAATGTTTCAATGCTGGAAGATAGGCAACCCATATGACCAACTCTAATGGATTTTTGATTAATTACTCAAAGAATCCTTTGGCAGTTTATATATTTTTCTAGAAATTAACACCCCAATATAAATAGTCCACTCTAAGTGAACTCTGTAACAATTAATCAAAAAATTCATTAGAGGATTGGTCATTTAGTTTGTCTATCAAAAGTGAACGAATTTATGTACTAGATGGTTATAAATAAATTAAAGCTCATTATTAATAGGCAACTAATATGAATATGAATATAAACTTGTGTTGCACAATGAGTAATACTCTTAATAGCGTATCGCTACTTGAATTTTGATCTGCTCACTACCCCACTAGTCATTTATTAAATGAAATAATAATTGATATAAAAAAGGGTGGTCGTAAAATTTTCAAAAAATGAAAATATTCATGATCGTGAGGTCCACTCTCACTATTTTTCCATGTTTTTATTTATGAGTTAAGTAAAATTGCGGATAAATTGTTCCCATTGCATTGAAATAATAATCATCATCACAAAACAGACCAATCTTCACGCTATTTTTTCCCCCAAGAAGATATGAAAATAGGTAAGAGAGAAAAAAATGCAAAATTGAGGAAATAAATCGTATGAATGTATAGAAGAGCTTATACTATAAAACATAGAAAGCAATCTTTTTAGTCAATCAATAAAAAATGTCAACGTACAGTAGAACGTAGAGGCAAAGCAATGCTCTGTTTACCAACTGTAATCATTCGTCTCCTTCATGGATATAAATGATTTGCTGACGTTTACTCTTTAAGGATCTGGAAAATTTATGATTTTTTTGTTTTATATTTCCTTTTTTTATTATTATTATTATCCTATCCTTTATATTTCCTAATGTGTAGAATAAACCTTTGAAGAAACTAAAAAAAAATAAGTACAGAGGATGGGGAGCCATTATGAAGAAAGATGCAAGTAAAAAATACTCATTAATAGCTAAAATAATATTTTTGTTTCAAGTTCTTTGATACGAAAATATTTTGTTTCTCGACTATTGGTTTTTAAAAGAGACCCATTGCTTGTTTGTGATTCGTTAAAATTTAATATATAAAAATAATAAAAATTTAATAAAGAGCATCACAAAAAATTGTATACATTAAAGAGAGCATTCGTGAATTAGAAACTTGATAACGTCTTTCTCGATATAACGGTATATTGATAATAATAACGATTTAAACAACTATATATATATATTACCTATTAAACCTCAAATTAATAATTGTTATATTTAATTAAAACGCATGATATTCAAATATTGTATTTTGGTATGGATGGAACATAATCGATTACACCAGAATTATCTTATAGTCTTTGAGATAATAAGAGTGAAAAATTTTCTTAATTATTAAATGCCTATATAAAAATTTTATTTATTTATTTATTATTGTTGTAAATACAGATTTTAAATTTGTTCCATCTTTTTTTTTTTACTTAAGGGAGTATGGGATTAGAGCAACAGCTTACAAGATTGTTGCTGTTAAGTAATGACAAATCAAAGCTGAAACTTGGTTTAGTGACCCAGCGGAGCAAGCGTGTGGACCATCCCCAATCGATATCAATTATAAATAAATATACTGTATAAAACATAACCCTAAATGGTGCCTTAAAAGGGAAAGGATGAAAAAAGAAGCCTAAAGATAAGCCTAATAGATAACTCTGAGGACACGATCCTTTTGGTACTGCTGCATATTGTAAAAGTTAAATAATATTAGAAATACCTACAATTTTGTATACGGTATATAAAAATAAATAATATTAAGCTATAGAATGGAAAATAATTAAATTTACATACCCAATTGATTTGAAGAGGAATTAAAAATTGAGAATAAAATCCAAATGAAGACTTACCTGAAACAAAAGAAAATGAAAGATAAGTACATAAAATAATAAACATCATTTACTCCTAAATGATAAGCAATCGAATGATTGGTTTGTTTACCGAATCATACTTACAAGTTAGTATGAATAATAAAACAGGGGAGCAAATAGATTTAAGAATAAACTTTTAAACAGAATCGAAGAGTTCAAAAATTAATCATAATAGAATATTTATGTTAATTGGTTGTTTTGATTATGTGATGTAATAAAAATTCTTTTTTTAAGGATTTTTTTTTAAGGACTTTTTCGGCATCGGAGGCCATTGAGTCCCCGTTTCTATTTAATTCAATTAGTTGGTAACCAATTCCCACTTTTTTTAAGGAATTCTTATAAATGAATACCTCTGTGAATTTTTTTTTTTTTAAACACTCACACTTTTTTCCCATTTACACTGCACATTCACACAGTCTTTTCGGCCACTCAGGCCATATAAGACTTTGACGATAACCATTGATTAATTAATATATATATTTGGGGTCCAGGCATTCCCTTGGTATACAAGCCCAGCTCGCTAACCCCTACACCAAATCTCTGTGAATGACTTCCACCTTACGAAGAGGAAACTATCAAATCAGTTGCAATAAATAAGGCACCCAAAACAAGAGAAATATCGATACTTATGGAAAAACTATATAAATTGTCTTTTCTGGATCGATTGAGTTCAAGTTATTAAATCTGCATTTAAGTACAACAAATAATGCAAAAAGAATCTCACACAGAATGAGCACACACAAGAATTTTTGGAGGGGAATGTTGTCATCAAATATTCAAACATAGGAAGCTAGTTCATTTAAAATCACGTCAAGAATCGCAATGTTTTTTTCTCTCTAAGTAAAATCAAAGCTTGTTTCTCATTTGTCTCTATTGAGGCATCAGCTGGTATTTAGGAGAGTTTTTTTTATCGAGTTCCTGACTAAGATTTAGAGAGAGACAATGCACTGTCGACGGCAATCTCATCCACGTTAAAGAATTTACAAGGAGGTCCAGAGAGAGAGAGGGCTGGAAAGTTAAGTTGCCAAGAGAAATGGGTCAGAAGTCGAGCCGAGTGGCGCCTCGGGAGATCAGCCCGATAAATGGCAGCCGACATCCAGCCTCCCGCCTGGACCAAATAAATAAATGGGCCAATGTCTCTGATTAACATAGTCCTTGAGGTACTTGCAGTCTATGATCACCACATCACCACTGGTATGCTAATAAATAATTTTAAATTCTTTAAAAAAAAGATAGAAGATTTTTACAGAAAGAAAAAAAATATCATCCGACATGTTTAATATTGGTATAGGTCTACTTATGTATTAACATAAAAAAGATGTTTTTTTTTTCTTTATATTTAAAGACAAAGCTGATAATCCAGTCGACACATTTTATTTTTTATCTAATTCCTAGTGGATTCAGAAGATTTGAGAGTCCTATCGGTTGACAAGGAGGAGATGTGAAATTCCGAACAAAGCCCTCGATAGAGCACACAGTTCGGGTGTATCTTCGTCGAAGCCAAGTGGAAATGAAAGGGAGACCTGGGATTTTAGGGAAGCCATTATTTGGACCGAAAGTCTTTCGCCTCCTCGACTCAAGTTTAGTTCAGTCCAATTCAAATCACATCGCCTGTCGCCTTCTTCCGTTCTTTCTCGTTCTCCCTCCATTCTCTTTACCGATTCTCATTTTATTTCATTGTTATTATTCAGATAAAGAGTTGAAATTAACATATAAATTTTCAAATATATATTTTATTTAAAAATAAATTCATTTGCAATTTTAGTTTAAAAAAAAAGATTTAAATTAATTCATTTAAATACTGAAATTAGGGAATTTTTTTAATCAAAACATGGAAGGGTTTTTCGAGTGAGAAGTATTATATCATTTGAACACTCTTGAGGGTCCATATAATTTTTTATAAACATAACATATAAAAGTATATAATTATAAAAACATAATAGAAGATTAATTTTAGAAAAATCAATTTTCTTGTTTTTACTACCAACCATCCAACATACCAGTGGTTTCCAAACTTTATGTTACCCGGTTGGGTTTGAGGTGTGTGTCTTCGAGTACGTAAGCACCTCAGGTAAATAAATGGGGATCCCGATAGGAATTTCAAATAATAATAATAATAATGTGCTTCAAACAATTTTGAGAACAAAATGAGAATATACATTTGAAAGAGCATCTAATAATTGATTTTTGAATTTTAATCAAAGTCGTTGGAGCGAATTTTGAGAAAATCGAAAAAAAAAAATGAAAAACTGAATCAGTAAAGTACTAGTATTTTTTGGCCGATTTTGTTCAAAAGCGTCGTGTCAAATGCCTCCTAGCTCTTTTCGTTCTTGAGATATTCACAGACACACACACACACACACACATCACACACAGAGACACCCAGACAGGCCATGTTGCGAAAACGGCGTTTTTGGATTCAGGGACCTCAAAACGTGTATATCCATCAAAATTTCGACATCGAATTTTTGACATGAAACCAATACTTTGTTTCTATATAATAAAAAATTGCCTTCTGAAAATCATAGTGGCTAAAGTTCTAAATTCAACAATTCGAGAAAAGGCGTTTGAAAGTTTTATAAACATAGGCTTACATTTAAATAGCCGGGCGACATTTCCATTTGGATACCAAATGGCTTAAATAAGAATGCCTGGACCCCAAATTTGTATATTAATCAATAACGGATATCGTAAAAGTTTATATGGCCTGAGTCGCCGAAAAGACTGTGTGAATGTATCGCATGAGACGGGATACGAACCCTGACTCTTAGCACAAGGGGCCATATACTATGGTCCCGGTGCCTGCCCATTTGTTTGTTTATAATTTAATATTCTCTCCTTTATTCTAATTTTAATTTCAAGAAAAGTTATCTCATATGTGAATTAATTTCACATAACATGTTTTAGTTTTGACAACTCAATTTGTCTAGTTTTTTTTTTTTTTTTAATCTAATTCCCAGAAACTCTAGGTTATAACCAAATATTAATCTTTCTCCCTTAGGAAAAAAAAAATTGTTCAGAGATTTTGTGCAATTGTGTTTATGCCAATTTTTAACAAAAAATAAAAATATAAAAAAAATTATCATTACTACGCCGAAGGCGAGCAATTGCAAAATGTCCAAATACTGAGAATTTTCAGGCGAGCAATGGGGTCTAGGGGGCATTGCGAAGGCGAGTGATTCTCATCATTATATTTATAGGCCTATATATTACATATATAGGTAATAGAAAGTAAAAAGTTAATTCCAGTCATATAATAGACTACATTTTCCACTAAATATTATCTAGTTTCTGCCTTTATAACTTATGACAAAATGAAGTTGTTTTAAATGGAAAAAAATTATTTCATTAGTTATATCGATAAAGAGAATGCATTTGTTAGTGAATGTATTTATTCTCCTAAACAGGAGAGAACTGAAATCTAATTGATGTCCTCGCGGTCGATTCCCTCACCCCTTTATTTCCATATGCAAAGCATTATGGCTGCAGCCCGCAGAAATATTTCATTATTAATCACGACTAATGGGATATTAATATTTTTAATACGAGGTGACCATTTCATTTCCGATGCAATTTCCAATGCATGACCGAACAAGAGCTGCAAGATTGATCAAGCCCGAGCGACAGACTGATGTTCACGGGGAGGATGGGAGGTCTCAATTAGACAATCAATCAGCGACGAGTAATTGGCGGGTGTCGTCGCCTCTGAGGATGAGAATCACGTGACATCACCAGATGGAATTGTTTATCACCATTCGGACGCTCGTAATTGAACCTGGTTGTTCCTTGTCACATCACACATGCTGGTACATCTATTTACGCGAGGTGATTACAAATATCAAGACATACATATAAAGTAGTATATCCAGAATTCTTGTTTATAGGTTGAGGGGGGGGGAGTGCTTGGGCATATTTTTTTTTTTTTTTTTTGTAATTGTAGAGCCTATTTTTGTAGATGTCTGATATTAGAAAATTCAATTAAACCTGTAATTTATTAAATGTGAGATGGCAATAGAGTGGTTACCCCAGTTAAAGCTAAAATTTCTTTTGATTCTTTTAATATAGTCTTCACCTAGCTTCATCAAGCGACAGGCCATGAGATCAGCCGCCTTGTTCTTTTTCTCAGTCATATCTTATGCTGTATATGATGGCTTTGAAATACGCAAAGAAGATATAGGCCTACTTAAAGAGCTAGTAACCCTGTTATTTATTAGTTTTTAAATTACATATTTTTCACTTCGATCCCATTTATTAATATTATTGTAAATTAATATTTTTATTGATGTTTTTTAGGATATTTTTATCGTGGTTCATATGAATAAATATTTTTCATTAATTAATTATAGTGGTGAGTTAGTGGCTGTAGATATTGTAATGTTGGGGTTGCGAGGATGCAGCCAAGGAGGTTTGGACCAATGATACACCAATTCCCAGTTCAGACGTTTCGTTTTTATTTTGACATCTTCAGTCCTTTAGGAATTTTCATGTTTACATCGAATAAAAACATCATGACATGTGTCATCATGTTTGTATTCGAATTATTATTTAAAAAAAGAAAATGTGATATTTGATTTTAATTAGGAAAAATAGATAAAAATAAAATGATTTAGGCCTACTACATTATTTATCAGAACATTAATGGAAATTGTATAAATTGCAGGCCATATGAGACTCCGGAGAAATAAATAAACAACGCAATTTCCCATAATAATATTGTGCCTTTAGGGTGACCAAAAGGGGGCTTACCCAAAGTTTATCCTCTCCCTAATTATATGAAAACATTTCAGAATATAAATTAGGAAAGTCAATTATAAAATATTCAATTTTCCATTTGTGGTACATTTCCTAATTATAAAAAACCAGTAGATTTTATAATTAATTTCAGTAAAGCCCTAAGTATAAATCCCTTATCGGTTTTATATCGTATTTCAAACGTTTTATTCGCCTGTCAAAACTCAGATGTTAGACAGGTGAAAGATGAGATTGATGAAAATTCAAAAAGCGCCCTTCAAAACGATGCGATATATAATAACAATAATAATAGATTGAAAAGATATCGAAATCTTGACATTCAATTTTCCATTTAATGTTTGTGGGGTTTCGAATTTAAATTACTTTTTTAAAAGTTATACAACGAAAATAATTAATAAACGGATAATTAAAAAAATGCTCTGAAGATGGCCCTAAACAGGACCGAAACGCCAGCAATGAGCGTTTAATAAAAGAAAAGAAAACTAGCTGCTCTCTCTTTTTATTATCCTTCTACTACATCAACTACACAGCTATAAAAAAAACCTCCAATATTAAATTAAAAAAAATTTGTTTAAAGTCTTTTTTCGGCATCTAAGACCATTTAGATGCCTATTTATTTCAAAACAGATAATTTTACTAAGGAACTGATTCAATAAAAAACAATTAAAAAAGAAATATTGATATTATTACCCCTGGTTTAGGTTCATAATTAGCAACCATTTGTTCATAGCATTGAGAATAGACCCTCTAAAGAAATGAAGGGGGGGGGGGTGCATTCCCATGTCTCGGTTGAAAATTTCGGAAATCTGGCAAGCCTAATTATAATTTATATGATTTATTTCTTCTTACATGACTTATTTATATTCTAATTCAAATACTAGAGCCAAAAAACTCTAATACCTATACTCGCTATTTAAGAGAATTAAATAATAGCTATATCTAATAGAAAAAAATTCTGTTTATTTGCTTATTTATAAATCCATAAAACGAGTATGTATCAAAAATGTTCTAAAAAATGGGGGATAAAGATTTATTATTGAATTTAATTTAGAGAGAGATTTATTTTGAATTTCATTAAAATATATTTAATTAATTGAAATTTCAGATATTAATATTTTTAAAAAAATTCAACATTTACACTGGAGAGAATAATTAAATATATATATATATATATTTTAATAAATTAGATAGCATTTTACATTTCAAATATATTGAATAAGCTTTATAAATAAAAGAGGTCTGGGCCCTAAGATAAGACTTTTCCAGTCTCAAAGAGACAAACATTTTTTGAGGAATAAAATAATAAGTAATAATTATATATATGGAATTATTTTACCGATGGGAGTACAAACTTATTTTTTATTTGAGAGTAATTTAAATTTACTGATTAATGAAAAAAAGAATCGTATTATCTATCGCCTGCTGAGAATCTTAGTGGCGAAAATCTGAAATTCAACAATTCGAGAAAAGGCGTTTGAAAGTTTTATAAACATATACATTTAAATAGCCGGGCAATAAATGAATAGCCCAGAATCAATAGCAAAGAGTGGAAACATATTTTTGCCACTTTGCCACGACGTTTTAACAACGTTTAGTACTAGCTTAAATCAAAAATTGAATTTTCGGACTTTCGCCACTATGATTCTCAGCAGGCGATATTTTCATAATTAAATTTTCTCTTGCAATTGGATCAAAGAAGAAGTCGTCAAATTTTAACAAATAAAAGTCAAATAAGACGATTCGAGGGATTATTGAGATTTTCTCAAAATATTTTGTATTAATTGGATGAATTATTTTCTTTGATATAAATTATTATATAAAGAATTTATTTTAAAAGAGCTCATATTAAATTCATTAATCAAATGAAAAATGAACCTGAGATAGATGTACATTTATTACTTTCATCTTTTTTTTCCTCCATCTCTATCTTTTTGAAAGTAAATTGAAAATAAAGTTAATAACAATTTAAAACAGCGTGAAAAAAAAAGTATTCCGAGAAGAGAAGAAATTAAAAATTAATCGAAGCAATTTTTTCGTGTGTGCCAGAGATCGATCAGATTTGAAATTTCCCAGGGGTTTTAGTTTATACATCAGACTGATATCAAGTGGAAAGATAGGAAACCTCAAAGGCTTAACGTTGCGTGAGTGATGATCAGTACTTTTTTCCACATCAGAACTGATGCTAATATTGCGAGTGTCACATACAACCATCAAATAAAATATAAACGTATATCTGCCATCGATTGTCATTTATAAATAATATCATTATCTTATTATTTCAAACACGTTTCAAATTCGCTATCCGGCAAAACAAGGGAGAATGTGCACATAGGGCTATACTATCAGGGAATAGATTAAACTATTGGACTAGTAAATAATTTAAATCATTAAAACTAAAAATTGTAAAACAGAGGTTTTTCTTCTTATTCCATGAATGAAAGGATAGTTCCCAGCTCTGAACTAAAAAAATTATAAAATATTGAATATAAAAGTTTAGAAGACTGGTGCCTCACCAATCTTAACAATAATTCAGTAGAATTCCGATAATTCGTATCGTCCCTGGATCGACGGTTTGGTACGAATTGTCAGGAATACCAATTATCGGGAGTGCAACATTTAAAAAAATTAAAAAACGTATTAATGCAAACACAGAATTTTTACGTGGAGCTATCCAATCTTTATACTGAATATGTATGATCTGTGGTCACACAGATGACAAGAGGACAAATGAATCACAATGAGATAATTGTAGAAAACAAATAAAAAATGTAGGAAAAGCTCAATCTCCTTCCGCCTCTTGAAAACACTACGAATTAACGAGCTTTTAAGCTGGGAATACCAATTATAAGACGTTTTTAAGTGACCTTCCATAAAGTTCTCAGGAAAATTCTAGTACAGTATTATTACTTTTTACTTTCTCGTATAGAATATAAAGAGAAAGTATTGTAATTTTAAAATGTAATAAATTAGAAGAAAGATCCAAATGTATTTTCAAATTATAGATAGCCTTAAAAGCCGAAAAGAATAGAGTCTATAAATAAAATTATAATATTATAGATTTATTGAATTTTCTCTATTTTTGATAAGAAGACATATTAAAGATAGCAGCACTACTTTCCCTTGATACTATTTTATGGGAAAAGGTGTTTATATACTGTATGTATGAAAGAGTAGTTAGTTTTCCTCATTGCTCAGTTGTTGACCGTGACAAAACCGCTTTCACAGAATGTTCTATGAGGCGGATTCTGGGGTGCATTCAGATTAGAGAGAGCATTGCGTCCAACCATACTGATACTCTCATATATTCCCTATTGAAAATGATTATCAATTTTAGGATTAAACAAGAGCATTCTAAATTAGGATTTGCCAATTTCCAACTCGCTTGTTTTAGGATAATACCCAAGTGACATTTTCAATATTTTTTAGAACCACAACAAAAATATATTACACTTTATATAAATAATATACTTTTTTAAACATTTAAATTTATTAATATACATTGTCAGTGGATTAAAGGAAATTTAAGATATTTAATTTATATTTTGAAAACCTGTTATTTATTTTTTGTTGTTTAAGTTGCTTTTGTCATATTATATTATAATTTTTTTATATAAAATATATTCAAATAAATAAATGATTAACAGTCCCTGTGAAAATTTATATAGGGGTTTTTTTTTCATCAAAAATCATCATTCATTTGGCCTGAGGGATTATATATAAATTCAATGAAAATTTTATTATTAATGTTATAAAAAATAAAATTTTTATAAAGTTACTACACACCTTTCATTTCCAAATGGAAAAATATTAATATATAAACGAGATGATTTAATTTAATAGGGTAAATTAATTATTTAAAGATTTTTTTGAATAACATAAAAAGCTGTTCAACAATAAAAAAAAATTTGGGGGGTCGTCCACATATTACGTAACGACATTTTTGACGATTTTCTAGTCCCCCCTGACACAGTTAGTCCCATACAAACAAACCCCCCTACAAATTATGTCACAACATAGAACTACCCCCCCCCCCCGATCCTTCTTATACAAAATTCATATCATTTTACCTTTTTTTTTTTTTTTGGTAAATTTTCTCATGTGACTCAAATAATCACTCGATTTTTCCCTGTTGTGAAAATCATTCGACCTTTTTTTTTCCAAAAAATTTTATAAATACAACTTTGTATTGTTATGTCACACTTAGAGACCCGGATCATTTATTTTAATTTTTATAATTTGACCTCGACACACCGTAACACAGATCAGAGGCACAATCCTGTAATAAATTGAAAAAAGTTGTTTTGATAAATTGAAGACCAAATATTGAAAATTTATTATCAAAGCGCCAGTCAGGTTCATCCCTCCCACTAAAAAGCGGGAGGCCTAACTAAATTTCAGTTTCATTAATATATATAGAAATTAATGTGTATTTTTTATTGTTGTTTTCTTCTACACCTCACTACAGTTAGACACCAGTCAAAACACATTTGAAGTTGATGAATTTTCAAAAATACTATAATAGTTACCCAAAACCGAAAAATATGGCAAGTGGTCTACGAGGCAAAAAAGTTTGGGGACCTCTGCTCTATATATTTCATATATAGGGTAAGAGAAAGTAAAATTATTATGACACTCAAGGTGGAATGCGTGCATAACGCTCAATTATGTTTTTAATGAGGAATGCGACGATATAAAAAATTTTATTTATCTTCAACGAAATCTGCCACTTATTTTATCTCATGTAATTATTTATTTTAAATTTTAAAGGTATTCGTGAAATAATTTTAAATACTTTTATTATTACACAAATTGCGAAAAGCTTGCGTTGTTGTATAATGATCATTGCTATTGTTTACTATGAAAGTGACGAGTGTCTTTATGTTTCCTCTAACGGTTTATCAACGATGTTCGAGCAAATTATAGGATAACACGTAACCTGTACTTCGCATCCCTCTCACTTGAAATAACATCTTTGGCAACAACAAATGTATATAAAATTTTCTGAATTCGATATTCCCAACCAGTTTAAACAGCAATTTATTGCAGCCATAAAAGTTTTGACATTATTAAACTGATACTAAAAGCATCACTCTCTCTATGTTTAACGAGGCTGTGTAGCTAATGAATGTAAAATAAACGCTGCGCACACGGGGCGTGTAAAGTGAGTCGTTTGAGGCCCGCAGTTTGTACGTTTTGGTGAACTCTCTCTCTCTCTCTCTCCTCTCTCTCGTCTCTACAAATGGGGATTTACATAGAAATGCAAGCAAGGAGCCCCGGGGCGAGCTGCGTTTCGAACAAAACGATTCGATTAAGTAGCGAGGTTGCCGCCACGCGATACATGCACGATACGCGTGTATAGTGTGTGCTTAGAGTTCCGCACTCGAGAGGATGTGTAGTTTATTTATTTATTTTTTTTTTTACATCAATTCCGAAATAAACAAACACACGCGAGCATCAATCGGATTCCAATTAACATTCCTATTAAAAAAAGAAACATTGAATGCAATATTTGTTTTTTGTGTATATTATCTGTATCACAATAAATTGAACAGATCGTAAATTTCTAGATCCATGTGAAACATAAATATACTTTATTTTATCCAGTTCACAACGAAAAGTTTAATTTTAAATAGAATTAAATCTAAATTTACTAATTTTAATCTAATAGTCTATAAATTACTTTTTGGAGAGAGTGGAAGAATGGAATTGTAAGTTTTCAGAAAATTATTTAGTGTAGTCTACTATGAACAGATAATATTTTAAAATATCTTCACTCTCAAAAATTCCCAACTTCACCTATAAAAGAAACTTTTCTTAACCAATGTAACAGTGAGGGACAATATTAAGTCCCACCCATGCGTTTTCTACTTGTGATTATTTCATTGTTTTTAAAAAGTATTAAATATTTTTTAATGGAAACTCATGGTTCAAACCGAGAAAATTTCCAATAAAGATTTTCATTTACTTTTATAAAAACAATGAAATAATCAAAAGTAGAAAACGCATGGGTGGGGCTTAATATTGTATTATTAATATTGTCCCTCACTGTACTTGGTTAGGAAAAGTTTCTTTTATCGGTGAAGTTGGAAATTTTTGAGAGTTAAGATATTTTAAAATATTATCTGTTCATAGTAGACTACACTAAATAATTTTCTGAGAACTTATAATTCCATTCTTTCACTCTCTCCAAAAAGTAATTTTTTTAAATTTAAAATAAGGTCAATCAGTCTTGCTTCAAAGCGATGCTGACTAATTTTGGATAATGTACTAAAAACTCAATATCAAATAGAGATTGATAATTGCAAAATTATCTAACCATATATTGACTAAAATATTAATCAACTTCAAATAAAAAAGAAAAATATATTCCGTCATGATTACAAAAATAAAGTATTAAATTTCTAATTGAGTTATTAAAAATAATAATAAATTGCTGCTATCTAGCTCAAAGCGATTTAGGGAATTTTAATCAAAAACCGAAATACGTAGTTTTAATTTATTAATTATTTATAAATCCGAATATGATTAATGTTATCTATGAGCTTAATGACTTTAATCATATGCAAACTAATTTTACATTGCATGTAAATTTTCAAGTGCTGTTTATCTATGGCCTAATCATTTATGTAATTGAGATTAACTGTAACGCACGCGATTCTTGTTGAATGTTTGAAACGTTTGCGTTTTTCAGATATATACAGTACATGTTTTAATTTAATTGTAATTATTAAGAGAGGCAATAATAATAATTAGTGTTTCTTTATTCAATTAGGTATAATAAACGAATGGAATTTAGATTTTAGATTACTTAAAAAATATACTAATAAACAAATTAATGAATATAGAATGTTATGATAAAAAAAATAAAATTGAAAAGCGTTTTTCTTCTAAAATTCACCTCTATTTAGGCTAAAAAACTGAAATTCAATCTAAAAAGAAAAATACATTTCTTTAGTCTTTTCGGTATCTTAGGCCCATGGGCGTAGCCAGGGGAGGCAGGGGGGACCTTTGCCCCCCTGGCTTGTCCTAAAAATTAAAAAACAAACAAACAAATATATATTTTTCCCATTGGGAATTTTTTTTAACGCCACAATCCACTACATTAATTTAATTTTTTTTTATTTAAATAAATAATTAATAATCTATGTATATATTAATTGCAACCCCCCTCTCGCTATAACGAGAACGAAGATATCTGGCTACTCCCATGCTTAGGCCATATAGACTTTATACGATATAAAATAAATAAATTATTATTATCCAAATTATCCAGACATATTTATACTCAAATATAACTATTTTTCTATATATATATATATAAAAAAATTTTACATCTTGAATTTTAATATATCAGCGGAAACTAAATATATGTCGACACAAAAAATCTGGTGTGATAAGCACTGTGCACAACTTTCTTTTACCAAAGGTAAGAAAAAGTTGTGTGCTGTGCGACCAGTCACACCAGATTTTTATTTTTAATATACAGATAGCTATAGGGGACGTTGCACAAGAGAATTTCTCGGGGTCACGCATCCAAGATTTCTCTGCGCCTGGTATCGCTTAACCCAATGAATGTGGTGACTGTTGCTCTTCTCCGTTCCCAGGCCGCCCACGCCTATATATTAGTTTACCATAATTAAGAAGATAAATTAAAAAATTTAAAATTTAAGTGTGAGGAAAAAATGTGGAATTTATTTTATTTGCCAAAAAAAATATGTTTTATTTTTAATTAAGTCTATTTTCTCAATTCGGAGAATTTAATATTTTTATTCCCTTTTAATTGGTTCTGAGAAACGGTGACGGTCAATTGTTTGACTCCCTGACGGCTTGACCTTGTCCCGAAAGCATATGATTTAAGGGACTATCTCTCTCTCACTTGAACTCACAGTTTTCTTTATCTTTCTACTCGGTTAATAGATCACAAGGAAAGCAAATTAAATACACCATGAACGATTCTCGTTCATTTTATAAGACCAGTTCTTAATTCCTTCCCTATTTTGAAAATGTTTATCAATTCATCATAGTTAGTTGTAATGACTCGTTCTTTTGAACGTCCTTGTCTTGTGAATTAAAAAGAGGCAAGAGAAACACGGAGTTATTTTAATTTCAATTTAATTTTAATTAAGCTTACTTATCGGAGGTTAAATGCAATCAGAGAGCCCAAAATCTTTAATGATCCTAGAATCGCCAGAGTCAAATAATTTCTGAATAATGAGAAAATTTATATATATATATGTAAATAGGTCTATAAAGAAATTTGTGTAGAAAGAGACAAAATTAAAGGTTGCTACATGTGATAATTTCATTGTTTTATTTTATTAATCAAAGAAGATAATTATTTTTCATTAGAATTTTAAAGTCTAGAATCATAAAAGTTTAATTTTTTTTTTAAACAGTGAAATAATCACATGTAAAAAAGCAAATATAGTTGATGTGTTTATGAAAATAAATACTCATGAAAATAATAATATTTAACTAAATAAATGCCAGCGGGCCTGGCAAGAAAAAGGAACAATAGCCACCAATAAATGGAATGAACAAGTGATTGAAGTTCTAATTTATTTAATAACTCCAGTAATATTAATAGAATAGATTGACAAACTAAATTTGACAAGTATATCTATAAAATCCAATCATAAAGAGATTATAATAGCAGGCCATGTGCCATGTGCCGAGCAAAATAGGAATAAAACAATTTCCTAAGAGATTTTATCTTAATTATTTACTAACTAGAATAGATACCTAATCAACAATTAACAGAAAAACCCTCAATTTTATGCTGAATCAAATACACTTAGATTTTAGCAGATGAAAAAATGACACACAAATCTGTTTAATTAAAACGAGTTTGAGCAATTATGCATTATTATTTAAGTGATAATGTAATAGATATGTAAAAGATTATTAATGTTTGGTAATCGAATCATTTTTAGAATAAATATTTTAAAAAATAATAATTTTTTTTAATAGCTTACTAACCTCACCTGTCATTTTTTCATCACATTTAACATTAAAAGTTGATTATTATATTTATTATATACGTAAAAACAAGTGAAAATAATTAAATATTTTTCAAGGAATTAAATGAATTCTACCTTTAAAAGTTGAAGTCACAGTCAGACAGGCCCAGGTCAGGAAAATCACTTTGAATTCACAACACAAACACATAAAAATAAAACTATAACAAATTATTATATAACTAAATGAATAACACAAATAAATAAATACTATTTAAATAATAACGAAAAGTTAAAAAGAATACGGAACCGAGTGACAAATAAAAAAGCATGATCGTACCGGCGCGAATTGCTCAAGTCGGTGTCTAGAGGGCGCTACAAGCACCACACACACACACACACACAGGCACACACACACACGCACACATAGCCACTCTCTCTCACATATATATGCACTGAATGCATTCAGCATGGTTAAAAAAGTAATTAAACTTGATAACCAAAGGATTATTTCAGGGGTGAAATTTATAATAAAAATAATTAAATTTAATTTAAAGTAAGAAGGAAAAAAATTCAAAAAATTCCTTAGCCCATATTAGGAAAAAAATTTTATTTCGATCTCCCCTTACCTTCGGTAATCGAAAGTTGTGTACTGTGCTTGTCACACCAGACTTTTCGTGTTGACATATATTTAGTTTTCGACATTATGATACATTTGAATTCAAGATGTAAAATTTATAAACATGGGGGATATTTTTATTTTGTTACCATGCCAACCATTTCTCCTATCTTTTCTATGAAGTACAAGACTAAAGTGGTCTTCAGAAGATTTCAACGGCAAAATGGGAATATACATTTTAAAGAGCATCTAAAAAATAGTTGATTTATGAATTTTTAAAAAATCGTTGGAGTGAATTTTTAGAAAATTGAAAAAAAAACTAAAAAAGTACATCAGTAAAGTACTAGTACTTTTTGGCCGATTTTGTTTAAAAGCTTATTTACACGAGTGTGTGGGGGGGGGTGCCTAACTTAAATATAAAATTTCAACTTCCTAGCTCATCCTTCCTTCATGGTTTAAAATGTCCACACACACACCCCCCCCCCCCCCCCCCCCACACACACACACACACACAGACCAATGTGCGGGGCCCCCTGTACTCAAGGAATCTCAAAACATATATATCCATCAAAATCTCGACTTCGGATTTATGACATGATAGCAATACTTTTTCTCTCTATATATTTCATAACATGGTATATAGGGTAAGAGAAAGTAAAAATTGGATATATTTTTATTGCGTAATGCAAATTATTATTATTTTTTTTTTAAATATATATATATATGTTTATTCTTTCAAGAGAATTCATTCTATCCAGAACAAGCACTTGATTATGTTATTTCATAACAGAAAAATGAAAATCTAAATCACTAAAGCAGAAAGAAAATATTATTATTTTTACCTTGGGTATATTTTTAAAACAATATATTTTTGATTTAATATTGTAGAGAGGATATACACAATATCAGTATGTTCAATAAATTACAAGAGCCCTTAGGACGAATACGACATCCAACCAACTTGATTTAATGAAAAACAACCATCTCGACAACTTCTCGACACAATATTTGCTTGGCTGCTTCACGTATTTCTTTATTTTTTTTTTTTTATTTCATTTCTTTTTTTTTTATATTTAAGCTTAACAAATGAATATAATGGCGATTTTATATTATTTCCTTATTTTAAGAGTATGAACATGACTTCAAAGAATGAAAAATTAATTATTTAATATAGAAATTAAAAAAAGAAAACGATATAGTAGAGAAAATCTTGATTAATGAACCAAATATATGTGAGTTTATTGTCCACTTAAACTTTAGTATAATCACCGAAGTATTTTTCACTATCATCAAACCATTAGACTAGTTTATCTCATAATTAAGGACCAGGCTCTAATGGGGCCTATTCTTTGCCATCTTGGGGCAGTTGCCCTTTAAAGTAAAGTACGGCTCTTATGCTGGCATTTAGTTAGTTATCTGTAATAAACGCTAGAGCAATAACATTCGAAACGCCTAGGTCCAATTAAAACTTACTCAATCTAATCTTCAATGAAGGACTGAATCTACGAAGAGCGAGAGAGAGAGCTCCTTTCGCGATAAGCTCTGTTTCAACCTCTTTGACCATCAAAGAAATCTCTCTTGAAAAAAAATAATAAAAAAGATTTTAAAAAAATCAAAAGGATATTGGATTATAGATATCATATTTAGATAAAATCAGTTGAAATGGAATGAAAAAAACATATAGAATGAAGAAAAGTTATTTAGAATTATCAAAAGATCTTTAATTAACGGATTGGATTTTTTAAAAAGGAGAGAAAATATTTTAAGATTTGAATTTGAGTTTATGATAATTATTGAAAAAATTTCATTATTATATGAGTTCATGTTTATTTTGCATGAAAATTGTCAGTGACTTAAATTTCAACCCCCTCCGAGTTAGGTTTATATATATTTTCATATTTAAAAGGTTCCATCTTATTAGTTTTCCCCGAGTAAAAATGATTAAAAATGATCGAGGGATCCAGGTCTGCCTAGCGAACCTTGAGGGGACATTCAGGGATATACACGTCCAGATCAGGGACACACAGGGATATTCACGTTCACACCAGGGACACAGGGTGGCAAACTTGGGAAAATATTAATATTGTTACTATGGCAACCATTTCTCCTATCTTTCATTTCCTATGAAATACAAGAGTAAAGGGTGCTTCAAACAATTTCAAAGCAAAATGAAAATATATATTTCAAGAGCGTCTATCTAAAAAATAATTGATTTTAATCAAAAAAATCGGTGAAGCGAAGAGAGAACGAAGAAAAACGAAAAAACTAGAAAAGAACTTCAGTAAAGTACTAGTACTTTTTGGCCGATTTTGTTCAAAGGCTTCGTGGTATGTCCCAGGGGAACCTAACTTAAATATAAAATTTCAACCTCCAGTTCTTTTCAATCTTGAGATATTTTGTTCACAAATACACGGACACAGAGACAGACACACCATTTTGCGGCCCCTGGATTGACGGAAACCCTCCGAAGGCGGTATATACAGGGCGGATAAAGGAAAATGCTTTAAATTTATATTAAAAAAAAGGCATTCATTTGAATCAATTTTATGAAAGAAATTATTTGAATTTAGCCTCTTAAAACGAAACTCTTAATATTGGCATCCTCTAACAATCAGTTGATAATGAGAGGATGTGAAATGAATGATGTGAAACCAATCTGGTGATGTGTAAATGTGGTCAAGGAATGGAGGCTAATTATGGCTGGTTGGACTATCCCAGGGGAGTCCTGAAAAGGCCATAATCAAGCTCTGGCAACTGTTGCACTCCGGACAACCCAACAGGTGGCGCGGGCCTCATGCATAAGTTATGCCAACCCCGCGGGCAGATTATTTTCTCTCTCTCTCTCTCTCTCTCTCTTTTCACCCTATATGCAACCTAACAAAACCTAGGGGACATTTGAAATTCGCATAGCTTTACGAAATACGAAATATTCTTCGACGCTAATTATATTTTGTCAAATATTTTATGTTAATTATATTTCTATAGAAATATATTCATTATTATGAAGAGGTCTATAACAATTTAAATGACTAAAATTAAATTGAATAAAATTTCATTTCTTAAGAATGTTATTTTTATTTCAATCTCATAGGCCTGGGGAAAGGGGTAGAGTTTTTGCTTTCTGTATGTATCATGGGGATGTATGGCTGTAGAGTAGATTTTTAAGAAAAAAAGTAAGAAAAAGTGCAACTATAGTTTCTGTAGTTTCTTTATTGAGATCAGCCCACGGCTAAAGTTTCGGTCCTAGTTTGACACGGCCCCAGTTCTGATGATCCAAACCTAGGACTGAAAAGTTAGCCGTCGACTGATCTTAATAAAGAAATTACTTTGGCTGCATTTTCTACTTGTTTTTCTTTCTTCAACAAATTCTTGCTTTTTGTGTCAGTGATTCGCATCTAGTCTCAGGCGATAAAAATTTATTTGAAATTAATTGACTATAAATCAATTGATTATAAATATAAAAGGAGTGTAAATGGCCTCCAATGCCGAAATAGACCTTAAATAAAATAAACGCCAAGGGGCCATTTAAGTAGAACCTAAGCAATTTTTTGTTTTTTGCTCCACTTGCTTTTTTTCAACCGTTTTTTTTAAATGCTGAGGTAAGCAACTTACAATGTCTCTTTTACATAATACTTGAAACGCCCTTTATACCACTTCAATGAAAGTCAAAATCCTAAAGTGAACAACTTCAATAAATTATAATTTGTAGGATGAATAAAAAATAATTTATTTGGTTTGAAAAAATAATAAAAATATATAAACTTTTTACAAAATCCAAAACAAAGTCGCGAGGCAACGAACAACAAAGAGGGAAGTCCCTAACAATGAGAGGAGTCGCCACAGTACTCCCCCCGAGTGACAACGAATCTTGAAACCGTACCGGCAAACATATTCTTCGACCAAATCTTGAAAAATTATCTTCCTCCTCCCGAAGAATATACGCTGGTTTGATCCGATCTATGGAAATAATTTTATCTTCCCCTCGGATATTAATCTTAAAATTTTTGGGTGATCTTTCTATCATCTTAAATGGGCCATCATAAGGAGGTTTTAAAGCTCACTAAATCTTGACGAACAAGGACATAATCGCAAATTTTAAGATCTTTGAAAATAAAAGTAGGTTTGTAGCCATGATGAGAGGTGTCGCCACAATCCCTTAGAAATCTGGGCTTGAATCCAAATAATAGATTTTTTTCAGCAATAAAATAAAGAATTATTTGTACATACCAAAAAAAATCAAGTAGGAGAATTAATCATGAAAATCATGAAGCTGGTCACTTACCTGAAACAAAAGAAAAAAAATATTAATCAAACAATTCTAATTAATTTAGTAGAAAAATTAATTTAGTAGAAAAATAAAAAAGATATGATTAATAGGCATTATAAAGATTTCCTACTGTGGTCAGAATTGAATTGTAGAATTGTTAAGAATGGGAATGTGGGTTTGGTAAGCCAAGTATGATAAAAATTTATTCAAAACCACTAATACTAAAAAAAGAAGAATAAATGAATTGTAAATGAAAAATTGCATCAAGGGTAGGCCTACAAATACAGTAGATTCAAATATTTTAAAATTTCAAGTGAATTTCACAAGGAATAGAAAATTATTTAATCGGATAATTTTCAACTAGAACTATAGTTGACAGTGCTAATTAAAAATATCTAGTACTGTTAATCGAAAATCAAATATTTTGTGTCTGCATATTTTTTACAAATTACGATACATATAGTATATAGAGGTTCAGGCATATTTATTTATTCCATTTGGTATCCAAAATATTTAAATAAGTCCATCGAACTGCCTGGGGCTCAGAACCCACTCCCTTGGGTTTTAGATTATCAATATTGACATTTGTCCACTCAACTAGGGGGAAGGGGGCATTAAGTCTTTATTGGTATTGTGTTATTGTTAGCTGTGTTATTTATATTATTTTATTTTCTGGGCATTGTTTATTATATTAATGTTATTTAGAAATGTATCATGTCTTTGACCTATGGCTCAGAGGTGTTTTTTCACAACCGTAAAATGAATAATTTATTTTAAGATGTCTATCTGTGGGAAAATGTAGAGAAGAAATTGTTATTAAATTTCAAATTGTAGGCTGGCTGTAAACAACTTTTAACTTTTACTACCCTTCCTTAGGTATTAATTTGTTTTTTGATATTAATAATTTTCTGTATTATTTTATAACTTTGATGACAATCTTTCTCAAAAATTTCATGCAAAACAGGTCCAAAAATTTTTTATAAATTGTAATTTTTAAACAATGTCTGAATTCACAGATTTACACTGAAGGGACCGAAATATTTGTAATAAATTTAAGTGGTGAGAAAGAGGGAAGGCTGGTTCTATTCTCCTTATCTACCCAAACTGCGATTCCAAACTTCACACATTTAATGAATAATTTCTTTTGCTTCGGGAAATTTTTTTCAATTCAATACAATTCTTATAAACGGATGGATCGATCTCTGGGAAAAAGGTCGCTCGCCACATCAGCTTATGTTATAAAAGAAACTTTTTATTTCTACTCTATATAATATAAGCCCTAACAAAAAGAATATATCGCTAATTATTTTTCATTTTTATCTGCCGAGAATTATTTCAAAAAGAACCACCTACAAATTCTTATTATTATTAATTAAAATTACTAAAAGGAGAAATAATTACGCTTTAATTAAAACGCTTATATAAAATTAAGAAGATATCTTTTATCTCTAGAATTATCCAATTATTTTAAAATAAAATAAGTCACAAAAGGTTAGAGAGAAAAGACAATTAGAATAATATTTCTCATTTTTCCCGGACCCTCCATCCTCTACCCCCCAACTACACTCTGATGAATGAGTTGCCCGATAAAGACACATATAACTCACCTTGATAAACTCTCTTCTTCTTGTGCAGAAATTATTAATAAACCCTCCCCCATCTACACCCACTCCCTGGATGCCAGAAAAGAAAAGACTCGGGGCTTTAAGGGCGTTAAGATAACTCGATTAGGGGTCTTGAATTTTTCTCGACAAAATATTAAAGTCAAGAAATGGGTAATAAGAAATATTAATGTTGATAAAAAAAAGAGGGTGTTAATCATTCTAGCTAAGAATGGCCTCTCTTTTTGTTCTCTATTTTAGATCTCGTCCTTATTTATTCAAATTAATTTCTAAATGGCCTGCCAATATAATTTGAATGAATTTTTTTGTTGCCGAGGACGAGAAGCCTTTGAACCAGAAGCAATACCTCCACATTTGTGGTAAAGCTTAGGGGTTGAAGAATAGTCCAAATCAATATCAATTCACATCCTTCATGATAGAATGTTAAGTTAAATTATACTCTAGCTAGAGTTACCATAATTTATTGAGACCAGATTCGGGGAAAGGACCTTATTTTTATTTTTAGTAATTTGTTCCCGCTTTTTGGACATGTTTTCGGTTCATATTAGTAAAATCCGACATTTCTGCCAAACCGGACAAGTGTTCCAAATCCGGATGTCAGGTAACCCTAACTATAGCCAATTATCCGAGTTGTTTATTTATTTATTTTTTTTAAATTTATTTATTGGCGAGTTGATTATTTGGGTTGCCTATTTTTAGGCGGTAAAATATCAAAGAATTATGCATTCTATTCTTCGGCACTGAATTAATTCTACCGTATATTTATTTATCGCCATAACTTTGAATAGCCTAATACAATTTTTTTCATCCCTGAATGTAAAAAACATATATTTTACGATATAGTTCTTTAGTTTCCCAAAAATTATTTATACGTGATAATTGGCGAAATTAAAAACAAATTGTTTGTTCAAAAGTTCTTTAATAATTAATGGATTTTCATGAATGAATAATTTTTGGAAACTATGAAATATCTTAAATGGGCCTAAATGTTTTTTGCATTCAGGGATGGAAAAAAATGTATTAGGGATGTCCAAAATTTAAAAAACTAAAAAAATTCAATTTTTCTAAACTTTTTACAGTGTTTTGCTCCAGCACCTCCGATTGAGCTAAAATTTTATATTTCCATGTATTTCAATTATCTGCATGCTTTTAAGGAGAAATGCATCAAAAAAAATCTAGGTGATTCAAAATTAGAGCCGCTTGGGAGCACTTTTTAATTTTCTCAAAATTACTATAACTAGAGCTGATGGGAAAAAACATGTTATTTTTGGAATCAGCGCTATCCAAATTCCCAGGAATAGCCTCCTAATCAGACACAAAAAAAAAGCTTATGTGTTGGTCTTTGTAATAGATAAAGAAAGTCATTAAGTCGAGAGGTGTAATGAATACCTGCATAAAAATTGAAGGTGGTATTTCGTGATCGCCAACTTAATATATGAGAGTATAATATTTAATATTATTATAGGTATAAATTATAAAAATATTTTTATATTTTTGAATTGAATGAGTGTTTTATAAAGATTCATATCTTATTCAATAAGATAAATGTTGAAATTTCCTTTCTGTTTTTTTAACCAAACTTTTTACGTACTCTAATCAATTTCAAACTTTGAAATATCTTCTTTTGAAAAACTATCATTTTTTTAAATAAACTAAGTCAAAAATAGAGTGAAGAAAAAGTTTTTTTTTTCTTTTTAATAGAAAATATTCACAAAAGATAAACATAAACGTATAAAATGGATCCCATTTTTTATATAACCTTTTATATATAAACTTTATTTATTATTTTTGGAGTATAAAAAGTTTTCAAAATTTAAACAATTTTCAGGTAAGTTACTAAGGAGTTTTTGAAGAAATGTGTTTCGATGTATAGATAAAAACCAAATCAAGACACAAAAAAATCATTTCAAATAAAAACACTTAAATTTGTCGTATTAATAGGCTTTAGTTTTTATAATTAAAATAATAAATACTAAAAATCTAGTAGTCTATTCTTATTCCTATACAAAATAAAAAATCTGGTGAGACTGGTCGCACAGCACACAACTTTCTCTTACTTTTGGTGTTGTACTGTGATTGTCACACAAGATTTTTTGTGCCGACATAAGTATATTTAGTTTCCGACATGACGGTACATTTGAATTTCAAGATGTAAAATTTATAAACATGGGAAAATATTTATATTTTGTTACCATAGGAATCATTTCTCCTAACTTACCTATGAAGTACAAGAGTAAAGTGTGCTTCAAAAGATTTCAAGGGCGAAATGAGAATATACATTTTAAAGAGCATTTAAAAAATAATTGATTTATGAATTTTAAACAAAATCGTTGTAGCGAATTTTGAGATAATCTAAAAAAAACTGAAAAAGTACATCAGTAAAGTATACTCTCTTAAAACGAATTAGTAGAATTTATACTTATTCAAACAGTAGGTAAGAAAATTACACCAAATTTAGTCATTTGGAGTAGAATCTACTAAGATATTTAGTAAATTTATTGGTTACTTTTAGATTAGTTATTTTTTTACTAATTCAAAAAGTAGTTCATTCAATTCCGGCTGTCTGAGAAGCCAACATGGCCGACATTTTCAATCAGCTGTTTGATCGGTTCCTTAATAAAGACATTTTTGGCAATATAAGGCTTTATTTAAGTAATAATAATACAAATAAATAATAATATTGAGATATCTTGTATTTTTTGTTAAAAATTGCAGGAAATATATGTTAAGTCAAAAACAAATAGATTCCAAATTTTTTTAAATTAATAAAATATTATTTTTTAAATAGTCAATTAAGAAATATTTTTACATAAAATTTAGTAAATATATTTCTTGATATAACGATAATTAGTTTTATTAAGTTTATTTAGAAATAAATTGCTGGAAGGAATATAGTAACATTCAAGTAAAAAGCATTGTTAACATCAGCGACATACTTATATAGCCAAATAACAGAGAAGTAATAGTAAGTCAAGTTTAAGTGGGTTCGGCTAGAACTCGAGTCAGTAAACACAAGTTAAGGTCCCGGTGTCATCGCACCTTATTTCAGATATCTTAAACATTTCTTTTTTTTGGTCATTATTTTTAAAAATTCACTTATTCAATTAGTGAATTTTTCATATTATTAATTTTTACTAATTGAAAAAGTGGATATCCACTATTTACGGGTGGTCTACTTTGCACATCTTAAAAAAGTGACTATACACTATGAATTAGTAGTTTTTTACTAATTCGTTTTTAGAGAGTAGTAACTTACTTTTTGGCCGATTTTGATCAAAAGCTTATTTTCACGCCTCAGGGGGGTTCCTAACCTAAATATAAAAATTTCAACCTCCTTCATGCTTTAAATTGAACACACACAGACAGACCATGTCGCGAAAACCACTTTTTTTGATTCAGGGGTCATCAAAACGTGTAGATCCATCACAATGTCGACATCGAATTTTTGACATGAAACCAATACTTTCTCTCTCTATATATTAACATATATAGTGGTAAGTGAAAGTAAAAAGAAATATAGTTCAAAATTTTAAAATCCTCAAACCCCTCCCCCCTCATAAGTTTATTTTTAATATAAAATAAAGTTTTTCTTTCCAACAGCTTAGGTCTACTTAATCATTTTTAATAAACTCAAAGAAAAATGTTAGTTTTTTTTTTAAGGTCCTAGAGAATTTTTTTGATTATAATTCTTAGGTTTTAGCCCTTAAGAAGGTAATACTCTAAATTAATTAAAATTTTTTTAAATATGTGAATATTAAGTAAGCTATTTGTTTCACGAATATAAGATAAAGAAAACGTTAAATGAATAATGCGAAAAAGCGTTTCTTTTCCTGTTTTTGTTGATAATTAAAATTAATTCCCATTTAAAAATAAATAAGCTTTTATGTCTATCTGATAAGTAATTTTTCGATTCTGATTGTTTGTTAAAGCAATTAGCGAAAAATACCGAGTATTAAAGATGAGAAGATTAAAAATACTTTGTTTGATGAAAGGGTTTTTGTTACTTAAAAGATATTAAAGAAAAATAAATAAAAATAAATAAATAGATGCTGAATGTAAACAACAATAAGACTTTGTTCGTCTCTGACTATGAAATTAATCTTCTTAAAGTATGTGTTTTTTTTTCTCCTGCCTTCTCCCTATTTACAACTAGGTCTTTTATGAATTTAATTTTCCTCATGACTTCTTGTCTCTTCTTCTTTTGGTGCTCTTCGCCTTTGTTTAAATACAGAGCAGAGGATAGGATTCTGAGCAATCTTTTTCTCCCTTTCCTTTGTGTATTTAGAGGTGGGGATACTCTCTCTCTCTTGTGTAGGATAAAAGCAGAAGACCACGTAAGTCATGAAATTAAGCATAAGACCTGAGTTGTAAATTGCAGAACAAAAACATTTACCTAAGAATTAATTTCATAGTCGAGACGAACAAAAGTCTTATTATTCAGCACATTCAGCATCTGTTTATTTTTCTTTAATATCTTTTAGTATTCTGACCTAAATCAAACAAAGTGATATCTTCTCATCACAATACTCGGTAATTTTTCGCTAATTGTAAACAATCAGGAAATCAAAAATTCTTTATCGATGAACCTCTTTTTATTTATTTTTTAAATGGGAATTAATTTTAATTATCAACAAAAACAGGAAAACGCTTTTCACATTCATTTGGCGTTTTCTTTATCTTGTTCGTGAACAAATAGCTTACTTAATTTAAAAAAATTTTAATTAATTTAGAATATTACTTCTTAAGAGGCTAAAACCTTAAATTATAATCAAAAAAATTCGTTTTTTTAACAAAAACTAACATTTTCTTTTGAGTTTACAAAAATGATTAAAAATAGACTTTAAGCTGTTGGGCTTTTTATTTTATATTAAAAATAAACATGAGGAGAATTTGAGGATTTTAAAATTACGGACATATTTCTTTTTACTTTCACTTGCCATATATGTTAATATATAGAGGGAAAATTGGTTTCATGGTCAAAATTCGATATTGATAATTTGTTTCTGAATCAAAAAGTGGTTTTCGCATGTCTGAAATACTATGTGTGTTCAATTTAAGCGCAGAGAAAGGTTGAAAAATTTTTATATTTAGGTTACGAAGACGTGAATAAGCTTTTGACAAAATCGCTCCAAAAGCAAAAGTTACTACTCTCTAAAAACAGGTGAAATAAAAAATACTAATTCATAGTGTATAGTCCTTTTTTTTAAGATATTAAAGTAAAACCACAAATTAAATAGTGGATATCCCTTTCCAATTAATTAAAAATTAATAATATGAAAAATTCACTATTGAGATAAGTGAATTTAAAAATGAGCCAAAAGAAATGTTTAGATATCGAAAAATCAGGTGCGATAATTTTTCCAGGATTTTTTTAACTTTGTGTTTAATGAGCCGAACTTTAGCTTGACTTACTATTGTTATTTGTATAAGTAGTAAAAGCGATGTTAACAATGCTTTTTGCGGATGTTACTTATATTCGCTCCCTTGAGTTTATTCTAAATAAACTTAATAAAACTTTAATTATCGTTATATCAAGTATATTTACTAAATTTATGTAAATATTTCTTAATTGACTATTTAAAAAATAATGTTTATTAATTTAAAAAAATTTGGAACACTATATTTCCTGCAATTAATAAAAATACAAAATATCTCAATATTATTATTTATTTGTATTATTATTACTTAAATAAAGCCTTATATTGCCAAAAATGTTCTTTTATTAGGAACTGATCAAACAACTGATTAAAATGTCGGCCATGTTTAGCCAGGAGAATAAATGAACCGCTTTTTTGAATTAGTAAAAAACTAATCTAAAGTAACCAATAAATTTACTAAATATCTTAGTAGATTCTACTCAAATGACTAAATTTGGTGTAAT